>VZTA01002139.1:0-12974 GCA_013398855.1 Mohoua ochrocephala
GGGAAAGCAGCTGTTACATACCCTCAACGCGCAGGCGAGCAGCCCTGAATGGAGGGGGAACTCCCCCCGGGGCGGATTGGCCCCGCGGTGCCGATCGTCACGGCCGCACCGCCCACGGGGGGAGGGGGGGCGCGAGGAAGGGGGGNAAAGGCCTCACGGCGGAGGGCGGGAGGGAGCCGAGTGAGCCCGTGCCCCCGCGGCGGTGGCCAGCGTTCCCCTCCGCTAGAACGCGAGATGGAGACGGGGGTTAATGCCTTCAATTACCGTGTTTATCTCCCTTCGGAAAGTTGTGGAGGGAGTTGCTGGGTTCCCCAGACGGAAGCTGGAGGAGCCAGGCCTGGCCACCCGTTAATGCTCCTCTGGGCATCGAGAGCGTGCTCGGGAAAGAGTGAAATACAAACACACATGTTCCACACTTCTGTTAAAATGTGTATTTCAAGCACCTTCACTCAAACGAGGTCTAAATCTCCTAATTTTTTTTTTCTTTCCAGCTGTTCTTCCCTTTCTCAGACCGGGAGAGAGTTGCAGGAGCAGGCAGTGGGGTGGTGCCAGGACAAGGCGCAGGGAGCGGGCAGTGGGGTGGTGCCAGGACAAGCAGGCGCAGCAGAGGAGGGTCTCTGTAGCTGGGAGCTGCAGCTCGGTTGAACTCCTGGAAGGACGGCTCTCGACAGGGGGATTTGAGCCTACACGGGCTGCAGTGCCACTGGAGATCGAGCCCGAGCCTTGGAAACCGGAGGCAAGGAAGCAGAAGGGCTGGGAAATGAAGCGCTCTGGAGCTAGGCTCTTTCCAAACTCCCAGGGCGCAAAATTACAAGCACTAAAGTAATCGTCATTAGCGAGGCAGTGTGCATGCAGCCAAGAAAGCCAAATGAGACAGGTGGGCACAGCAATGGCAGCGCCGCTTTAGGATTGCCCTGCAATGCCTTTAAATCTCCGTTTCAAAACTCCAGTGGAACTTTGGGTTTCGTTCTTGGAATTGCCTGTGCTGTTACTTTTGCTCAGAGTGGCTGATCCCCATCTCTGGGCCACTCCAGGGGAGGGGAGATGCTGCAGGCATCGGGCTGCTTGCACTCAGCAGCCCATTTTTCCCACTGCTCTCCAAACAATACAAAGTTTTTCTTTCCAGTAACTTTTGGCCGTCTGCGTGAAGTGACCATTTCCAGAGAAGTCCATATTTCTGCTGCTGAGCAGGACCTGCTGGCACAGAAGGAATGGATGGAACAAAACCTCATGTTGTGCAAGAGGACTGAAAATGCTGGCTCTGAGAAGAAACACGGCCCTGGAAATAGTAATTGAGGGTGAGTGTTTGGGTTGTTTTTCCATGGAAAAGGTTTACAACCTTTTCCTCCGCCTCCAGCACAGATGGGATCTTCATCCCTCCTTGAAGGGAGCAGCACATCCGAGCTGTTCCCATTCAGAGCCAGCGTTGGTGATCTCCATCCCTTTCCTCTGGTTATTCCTACCAGACACCCAGGACATGAGTCTTCTTGGAAAAGTTTTGGTTCTCGGTGCCCACATCGTGTGGAATTGAGCTAGAAGGCACAACCACCTTTACCGTGCGCACAGAGCGGGCTTCGTTGGGATTTCACGGCTCCTGGAAGAGAGACGTGGGCTGGGCACATTCGTGGGGCCACGTGGGACACTTGGCATCACCTGCAGCTTTCGGATCTGGACCCGACACTTTGCCAAAAGCCCCGCTGAGCCACGGAGAGCTGCTGCTGACAGCACAGGATTAACAATAAACTGCAAACATTCCCTTCCTGCACGTGCGCCGAGAAGAAAGCCCAGCTGGGTGAAAAAGTTTGGCAGCGAGGAGGGAGGACCCTGGGAGCCTTCCTTCGGAGGATGAGGGCTCCCTCGGAGGAGCCACCCCGCAGTGGGTGCCTGGAGGGAAGCTCGAGGGCAGCCTGAGCCGGATTTGCAGATCACACTGCCTGGGCTGGTGCCGCTCCGGGAGACAGCTGGGTGGAAAATGGTACCTGGAAGGATGGGACGCTGCAGCTGAACCAGAACCACCCTGCAGGCAGGATGTGCACGGCTCCAGAGATGCTCTCAACGCCCCCCTCTCCTGCACTCCCGGGCAATGGGACATGCAGCCCTTCCAGATGGATTCCCTGCTGCCTCTGGTTCTTTTCCAGCCTCCCAGTGCTCATGTCTGACCTCGGTTTGGCACAGCCAAGCCAGTCCACGCCCAGAGCACAGGGGAAAGCTTCTCCCTGGGCTAGTCCTAGAAAGACACTGGCATCCCTGACTCTTTTAGGCTCCAGCTGAGCAAACACAGGTGCTGCTCTTCACACCCGCCAGCTGCCCTGCTCTGGGGCACGAGCTCTCTCGCTGGCTCTAGGGCTTCATTTGCACAAGCTGCCTTTTTTCTTCCCTCATCCCGAAGCCCCAGGCTGCGGCTGCTGCTCCGGGACTGGCATCCCTTGCACCTGAAGGCACCGAGGCTGCCTGGCAGCCCAGGAGTTCCCCCTGATTTTTGTGCCCTACCTGCCTGCTCAGAGGGGATCCAGAAGCACAGAGGCGATGCTTGCACCCCCAAATCCTGCAGCAAAAGGCAGCAGCAGGCAGATACCATGGCCAGACAGGAGACTGATGTCCTGGGGCTTGTCAAAGCCCTGGGAAAAGAGGCAGGAGCTCACAGCAGGGTGGCTTGTGTCCCCCCTGGCTACGCCAGCCCATTGTGCTGCCTTCCCTCCTGACACTATCCTGCCTGCCCAGGAAAGCTTCCTGCAGCCTGGTTATCTCTGTCTCAGCCTCACCCAGGCCAGGAGAAGCCCTAAACACAGCCCTGTGCTCCTCCAAGTCCACGTGTAGCCAGGGATGGGGCCAGCTTGTTTTTAGAGATCACAGCCTGTGCAAAGCCCTAAATTCCCCCCGTTCTTCCGTCCTGCCCAATGCCCCCCACGACAGCAAAGAGGACTGGTCACTGGTGGTATATTTATATATCGATACAAATAAAAACAAAACAACTCCCAAAAAAGTAACGACAACAAAAAGGTTTCTCTGAGAGCAAAATAGGAACATTTACAAATACTTCTGGCTCTGGCTTGGATCAAGTTAATGTTAAATACAAAAAAAACAAACACAAAAAAAAAAACCCCAAAAGAAAACAAAACAAAAACTCCCAAACCCTGTGCCCCCCTCCCCCAAGATTATAAAAAAATAAGAATATACACATTCAAAGAGCTTATTACAGTATAAAGTTGGGGAGGCCCAGGCAGTGGTGGGGGCTGGGGCCGGGGCAGAGGCTCGTTGCCTCTCCAGGGTTTGGGGTTTATTCTTGCTCAGCGCTTTTCCCAGCCCATGACTCAACTCAGGGCTGGGCCTGCGGGTTCCCGGTGGCAGCTTGGGAAAGCCGGGCAACCTGGAGAGCCGGTCGGTCCCCGTGTCCCCATCACCTCGTACCTAGTGACTCCCACAGCGCCGCCCAAGGGCCAGGGGATGCCTGTGAGCTCAGCACCCCCCGGACAACCCAGTCCTCCGGATCCTCCCAGGAGCAGAGCTGCCATCTCCATGGGGAAGATGAGACAAAGAAACAGGGGGGGGCACCATCAAGTATCCTCGTGCCTCCAGCGGGACGGGCACAGGAGCAGGTACCGGGTCCCAACGCTGCCCATGAGGGGAAATAAGGAGAAGGGGGAAGACAAGACAGAGCCAGGACCAAACTCACCGCTCCAGAGATCACAGCAGTGAGGTGGCAGGACAACGGGGACCCTTGGGAGCTGCTAAGGGGGAGGTTGTATATATGTATCTATATAATAGCCGGGGGTCACAGCGGGGGTATATTATATACACACATACATACAGACACACGGATGGAGCGTCAGGTGAGACCGAAGCACGTGCCTCTTCCTCAGCCCCAGGACTGGGAATACATTCCCTAGGACTTTGCAAAGCCCCTCTCTAGGTACATCTTAGGTGGTCCCAACAACAAGAAAACAAAAAACGAACCAAAAAAACCCCCCCAAAAACCCCAACAACTTGAAGAGAAGACAAACCACCTCCCCAACCAACCAAACCCAACCGAAACACGACGGGGAGGAGCGAGAGCCCCTTCCCGTGCCGGCGAGTGGCAGCCACCGTTTGGGTCGAATAAGGCACAGTTCCATAGCAGTGCTGACAGCTGAGGTGCTCCGGCACCGCCGCTCCCACGGCTCTGCTGAGTCCTGACGGGCACTGAGGCGGCTCAGGCAGCCCCCGAGGATGGGCAGGGGGGTCTGCAGGGAGGCAGCGGGGTCTCAGTGCCCCGGCGAGCTCTTCTCCTGGGCGGCCCGGCTGTGGTTGGTGAGCAGCAGGCCCTCCCGCTGGGCGTGCTCGAGGATGGCGGTGTAGCAGAAATAATACTGCTCGGGGGTCTGGATGCTGAAGGCGCGCTGGGTCCGCATGCGCAGCACTGTCTGGTAGATGTTCAGAGTGCCCACGTCCTGCAGCTGTGACAGGCAGATGTCCAGCGCGCAGAAGGTACCTAGGGACGACCATGGGGATGGCATCAGACACCAAATGGCACCATCGCCGCCCCTCGGGAGAACTGGAGTGGTGGCGCTCAGCCCCCCCACCAATCTCCCACGGGCATCTGGAGACTTTTCCCAGGTCTGATGGCTGCGAGAAGTCCTGAGGATGTGTGTCTCAAGTCAACCAGCTGGCAAACACACCGTGGGTCCCCGGGATGGAAACGCCCCAGGGAAGCTGGACTTGTCACCCCACCGCCCCCCAACCTGCCCCCCACCCATTACCTGTCCTGCCAATGCCAGCGCTGCAGTGCACCACGACTGGGGGTCCCCCGGGGTGACCCTTGAAGCGAGGTCCCAGGGCGCTGACAGCCACCCTCTGCTGCTGCTTCACGGCCCCCAAAAAGTCAATAAGAGTGGCGGCGGAAGAGGGGACGCCATAATCCGGCCAGCTCAGGTACTGGAAGTGGGACACCAGCCGCCGCTCCCTGGTCTGGGGAAAGCGGGGGGGGGTTAGACCCTCTTTCCTCCTCTGACCCCCAGTGCCCCCATGCCATTCCCCCACCAGGCAGCTGTGGCCACGCACCTCTGAGCTGTGGATCTCCAGGATGGTTTTCTTGTAATGGTTGAGGTTCTCTACGCCCAGGTTGGTGATGGTCAGGGCCCCAAAGCACACCTGGAAATCCTTCTCCAGGGGCCAGTACTGGCCGCACTTCCTCCTGCCTCCTTCCTCCAGCCTGGGAGCAGGACAAGGACAAGCTGGTAATGTCCTCCTGGCCCTGCCTGGGACATCTCCCATGCCACCCAGCCTTGGTCCTTTGGGGATCCCGCAAGGACCAAACAGTCAGTCCTTGACCCAATGTCCCCCCTCTGTGGGGCTCTGGCTGGCACCACTGCTGCAGGATCACTGCACCAAGCCCAGCGCTGCTCGTCCCACACCAAAAATGCTCATTTTGCACAGAAGAAGAGGGCTGTGTCCCTCCACGAGCACTCACCGGGTTGTCATCACGATCACCAGGACGTTCTGCTCCCACACCATGCGCCAGAAGTCACCGTAGGTGTTTTCCAGAGGCCCTGCAGGGACAATCCAGACATCAGCCCAAAACCTCAGGGATTTGGGCAACCCCTTTCCCAGCTGCATCCACCAGCCCCTCATCACCCCCACAGGGAACCACAGCCCCTTCCTGTAGGGGCCGACCCAGGTGTGGATCCATGAACACTGCCCGGAGCTGTCCTGATTGCTGCCCCCAGCGCCAAGTCCCTATGGCTCAGCGCTGATCCCGCCTCTCTGCTCATCCCCGGGCAGATGGGGCAAATCCAGAGCTGGGACAGGGGCAGGGGGAGGGAGAGGGCTGCTACTGTGGATGGAGGAAGATGGATCCCCTTGCTCTCTCCCAGGAAAAACTTCAGCCCACTAGCTGGAGACTGGGAGGGAGGGAATAAATACACCCAGGGAGGAGTAAATACACCCTGAGAGAAGGGGGACCTGCTGGGCAGTGCCCTGCTCCCGGGATGTCCCCCACGGCCAGTGGCTGACACTGGGCAGAGAGGTGGAACCCACGGGTGCATCAGGAGCAGAACAACTCCTTGTTGGCTCGGCCGTACCCTGAGTGCCAATGTAAGCGTTCCTCTGCTTGTAGCCATCCATGAAGCTCGCGTTGATGTAGTCAGTCAGCTGCAGGGAGAAAAGCACGGATGAGAGAAGGCCTCCAGAACCCCGTGTCTGGGACAGCTGCGCCGGCTTCCCACAGGACTGTGAGTTCCCATCCTGGGCTGGCTCACCTCTGGGCGGCTGTACGGCTTGGCCAGCTTGACGCGGGTTTGGTCCAGGCAGGGCACGTCCCCGTACCGGTTCTTGTCCTGGTTGTAGGGTGCCCTGGGAGGCGGAGCAGAGGGAAGCAGGGATGTATTCCAGGCAAGGCAAAGGCAGCATCCCTCCCTCTGTGCGAGCCTCTGGGGCCCGTAGCCTGGGCTCTGCTGCCATCACCTGGCCAAAGCCTCGGGAAGCAGAGTCCCGGCCAGGTCCCGGTCCCTGCTGTCCTCTGCGGCTCCCTCCTATCCCCAGAGGCTGCAGGACCCACAAAGGGGGCTCACACCACCCCTGGGCCGGGGTTCTCTGTCGCTAACCCAAAGCACCACGCCCTAAAGAGCCGATGGAGCACCATCCAGCAGCAGAAGCGTGGGGAGGGGGAGCACCCAGCTTTTTGGGGCGAGAGGGGCACCTGGCTCCCTCCCACCGACTCACAAAGAGCAGACGAAGGTGCCGGCCGGGCTCCTGCGCCGAATGTCTTCGTACTCCTCGTAGATGCCACGTTTCTGCTTGTGGCTGACGTGATCCAGCAGCTCCTGGAGGGTGACGGACTTGGGCCCGGGGACGTGGACGGAGCCGTTATCTTTGGGGGCCGCCAGCGGCACCAGGATGAGCTCGTCCAGGGGGTCGGGGTGTCCGTTCTGCTGGGGCAGGAACCGGCAATTCCAGCTCAGAGGGTCCAGTTTGAGGGACCCTCCAAGGTACTCAGGGAGGCATTCCCGGGGCAGGTGTTCCTTCAGCTCCGACATCTTCACCATCTGCACCTGTGAGAGGAAGAGGAAAGGCAGGGGTGACTCCAAGAAGGTCGGAGGGGATTCGCTGGGGATGGGGACAGGGATGCCAAAAGTCTGGTGCTCAGCAGCTTCCAGCAGATGGGGCTGAACGGCACAAGCTGCTTCCACCACCCTGTCCCAAAGGGAAAGCAGCCTCAGCCCCGCCCGCCGAGGGTCCTGTGCCGGGAGAGTCCCACGCCAGGAGGGTCTCCACTCACCCGCTCCCGCAGCTTCTCCTTCAGCAGCAGGCTGATGATGGAGTAGGGCACGCGGAACCACATGGGCGCTCCCACGATGAAAACCTTCTTGAGCCGAGCTGGGAAGGCACCCTGTGGGCGTGAGGAGGGGGGTCAGATCCACTCTGCTATGGCAGGGGACATATCCCAGCAGAGGTGACAACCAGCAAAGGGACCCCACGACGGCGATGCCACATCTGAAGTGTGCCTCGCACGCTCACAGCCGTGCTTGTTTTTATGAGTTGATAAGGAAATAAATTACTTCCTTGGAATTAGGTAGGCAGAGGGTTTGGCTCCGCGGGGGAGAGGTGAAGACTGGGAACTGGGATTATGCGAAGAACACACCCCGGCTAGTATTTACTGTTATTGCTTTTTTTTTTCCGGAGAAGGGAGGAGGTACCAAATGCCAGCACGATTAAAGAATAATTTGCATCTGTTTTCCCAAAAGCGCTGCCAGCAGCTGTGAGAGGAATCCAGCCTGGGGACAGCTGATCCCTCCCGCCCGCGCGACACCGCAGCCACAGCCGGGTCCAGCCTGGCAAGCTCCCAGTGCCTTCCCGAGGTCCTGCGGGGCTGGAGCTGGTGCTCCTCGGCAGAGACGTGGTCAGCGTGGTCTGGGGCGAAAACTGATGCTAAAACCACAGGACTTTGGGTTCTTGGTGAGCGAGTGGCCCACACGCTGTCCCCACACACCAGTTAACCCCCAGGCAGCACCTTGAGCAGATTGAGGATCTTCTTGCTGAGGTCCAGCTCGAAGTTGGTGTACTGTGACCCTGCCATGTCGTAGATGAACACCAGCCCGTTCCTTTGCGTCTCAAAGCTGACAGGGGGAAAAGAACAACGTCAACCCCACAACACGCAACCACCTGGCTCCTGCATCAGCAGCTCTGCCCCACACTGACCCCCAAAAGTCCCTTCCCATGCTTCCAGAAGGACTCACAGACCCAAACCTTGCTTCTGCACTTCCCAGCTGCTCCACCACCTCTTCCTGCAACCCTCATTTAAGCCTGACTCGTGCCTTAAGCCTGCCTCAGCAGCATCACCCGTGATGGGTAAGGCCAAACCCAGAAAGAACCCAGCAGGATAAATGGCAGGGGAATGTCCTGGGTTTATATTTTTGGCAGGGCTCACGTTACGTCTGCCCGATGGTGGGGCTGCCTCCTCCCCAGCCAAAGCCTGCAGGAATCTGGGGCTTTGCTAAACTGAACCCAGGGCGTGGACAGGGCAAAGCTGCAAAAAGCCTGGTTCGGGGCTTGGGGGATTTTGTTCCCCTGCTGAACAGCTCCATAAGGAGAACTGGCTGGAGCTCAAACTGGGGAATTTCAAGCCGTGGGGAGCAGCGACCTCCCTGGGAGGGAAGGGGCTCCCCGGGGACCCTCCAGGGTGAGACAGGGTACCTCTGCAGAGGCAGGCTCACCTCTCCACAGCTCGGTCCAGCAGGTAGAAGAGTGCCTGGAGCACCACGTGCTGCACGCTCTTGCTGGGGTGGTGCAGCTTGGCCGTGAACAGGGCGATGGAGGCTCCCGAGGGGTCCCGCACGCTCTGCCGAGGGAAAGGGGGTCAGGCTCCTGCAGCGCCCATGCGGAGCAGAGCTGGGATAAGCCACCCAGCTGGGATAACTCGGGGGGAACACCCCACCTACCAGAATGGTGAACTTCCCGCTGAGCAGCTCCGAGCGCAGCGGCTCCTCGTGCGGCTTCAGCTTCACAATTCCCTCCTTCAGCCGTGTCTCCTGCAGGCAGGGAGGGGAGTGACAGGGGGCACAGGCACGGCCCACCTCTGCCCCACGGGGCACCCAGCCCATCCGAGGGAACCTCTGCTCCATGGGACCATTTTCCAGCACAGCCCCCAGTAACAGGAAGAGCAGCTTTGCAACACCAGGTTGGAAAAGGCATGCATGGATCTATAGCCTTAATATACAGAGAAATGCTCTGTGGGCAGCACACACCAGCCACGAGGGCACCCCATGAGCTGCTCCAGAGGAGGGGAAGGGATTGGGATCAATGAGATCTCCGTGGCGACCTGCCTTGGCTGAAAAAGGATTTTCCAGCCGGATCAAACTTGTAAGGGAGAGAGAAAAAGAAAAAAGAGCAGGGGGAGGGTGGTCCCAGGGATCTCCCGCAGAGCAGGAAGCCCTTGGCTGGGGAGTTCTGCCCCTCTCACTCACCCGGTAGGAGTGGAAGAGCTCGATGGCCCGCAGGACGTCGAACTTGCGGGCCATGAGGAACTTGACAGCCACATTCCAGGAGAGCGGGGACACATTGTACTGGCCTGTCCACTTGTTGATCTCCTCCAGGAACTGCTTGGTTGCCTGTGGGAGAGATCAGGGGCGTGTGGTGAGACAGGGTGAGAGGAAGAGGAGGAGGAGGAGTGCCCGAGGAACATCCCTGGTCATTGTTGGAGCTACAGTCCTCGACAGACCCAGCAGCCTCTCGGGGTGAAGCAGGGAGCTCCACAACAAAAGGGGTAAGGGCAGTGGCATTGGAGATGGCAGAAATGCCACATGGGGAAGGAGCAAGGGGTGGGAAAAATGGCCTGGAGGCTCCCACCTATGGAAGGGAGAGGGGGAGCAAAAGGAGAATTTTACAGGCAACAAACTCCCATTCAGACATAGCATCCCCAGCACGGCCCCATCAGCTGGCAGCGGCCTCCTGGGGCTGCAGCTCCACCGTGGAGCAGCGACCTTGGCTGTGGGAACACAGGTAATGAATGTGGAGGGCTGACACTTCGACCTGCTACAGCACACGGACCAGCTCGCCCAGTAACACCAGTTTCACACACACAGGGAAGACCAGGAGGGTCCCAGGACACAGCTTTGCCTTCTGCTGCGGATTGATCCCCTGTCCCACACAGGAGCCCCAAGGGACACAGGGCAGCGCAGCCCAGCCTTCCACCCCATCCTGCTCAAAGGATGCAGGCGGGATGGAGGGAGACACCAAAATGCCTCGCTCCCACCCAGGCGCACGCCAAAACGAAACAGCTTCCATCCTCCCTGGAGTGGAGGATGGCAATGCCGCCTAAGGAGGAGGAGGAGGAGGGACAGGGAGTGCTGAAGGCTGGCTCCGGGAGCAGGGAGCACAGGCAGGCGGCGGTGTAGGATGGCAGGCAGCGGCACGAAGTTACTGGGAACTATTCAGAGTTACTGGGAGCTATTGAGCCAGAAAAGCTTGTCGGTGTTAATGACTTCCGACAGGAGGAAGCGAAGGGCCGGGGTTTATCGGCGGCGCGAGGCTCGGCAGGGACAGCGAGCCCCTCTCACGGGATGAGCCGAAGGAGCCCGGCTCCTCCCGAGGGTCTCTCTCCCAGCACACTGGAGCCAGGAGCTCCCTAACTTGGTCCCAGAGTCGCACAAAGCAGCCAGGCAAGCACCATAGGAAAATAAATGGGGCAACACAGGAACCATCTTCAGCCTTAACGCAGCACACATATAAGGAATATATCCTACCCATAAACATATCCTACCCAATATATCTCGGGCACACCTCCACTTTGCCAGGGGATCCCCCAAGGCACCCAAAATCCAGGGCTGCAGATGCAAACCCAAAATAACAGTGAAGATGATCCTTCCTCAGCACGTGCGGGATGGTCCAGGTATGGGGGTGAGCATCAGGCACAACTCCCACTGCCCTGGGACAGTGACCAGAGCTGACACCGCAGCCTGAGATGGCAGCGATACCCCAAGGTGATGGGAACAGGGGCCCAAAGGGCATGATGGCAATGAGGAGAGGATGAAACCAGTGGCTCAGGTCTCCTTCCTCAACATCTAACCCGTCACACTTCACGCAATCCCATTTCCAGCATCCCTCACGAGGGATGACGGGCTTTTTGCAAGGGGAAGATGCACGAGAACAAGCGCTGGCTTTGCAGGGCAGCTCAGCCATGAATTCCAGCTTCCCCTGGGAACAAAACCAAATTCCAAACTTACCAGTGCTGCCATTCAACAGCAGGGAGCCGGGCGTTACGGAGCTGAGCATCAATGCCAGCCACAGCTCTGCCCCCGTCGTGCGCTCCACTGGGTCTCATCATCATTCCTCGCCCCGATCCCACATGGATTTACACAGGTGTCACTCCCAGCGGAGCAGGGATCGCTCCACGTGCCGAAAACAAAGCCCGTGACCCAGAGCTGCAGCAAGAAGCCCTGTTTCGGCAGCACTGTGAGTGAAATTGTCCGTGGCCAGGCGTTTGGAACAATGCTGGTCTTTGGAGTGCTGGCGTCATCCACGTCCCCGCTCTGCTGCGCCGGAGCAGGGTGGTGACGAATCCACCGCTGCCGGAATCCGGGGGTTCTTCCAGCCCTCCTCCCCCAGGCAGCAAACCTACCCTCCTTCTTCAGCGTGGGGAAGCGGGGGATAAATCTGTGAAAATTGCAGCTGGGCTGAAAACCCTCAAGGAAAATTGGCTTGGCTCCTCGGGGATAGGCTAGGGAGGGAACTGCAGAGAGCCAGCAGCGGAGATGTCCCAAGGCTGGCCTAAGAGGAGAAGGGTGAATTTCCCCCATGGCTTGCTGTCAGTAACAGGGGAGAGTGGAGGAAATCTTGATGGTCCCGAGAAGGATGAAGGGGTGGCAGGAAGGGCATGTTCCAGCCCAAACCACCACTTACCCACAAAAAGAAGAAAACTTCCATTATTTTGGCTTCCAAGCCACCAAGGGCAGCACCAAAGGCAGCCTTCCCCACACCAGGCCGATGACCCAAACCTGGAGCCATTATCGCAAACAATTCTTCACCTTCTCCATCCAATATTCCCACACAAACCAAACGTCTCAGATCCCTCTCCTGGGACACTGCTCCTTGCTGCACTGCTCCAGCCTTCCCTGCCACCGCAGGCTCTCCAAAAACCCTGCTTCTGGAAGCTTTGCCCCCTCCGTGACACAGGAGAAACGCAAATCTCAGGCACCCGTGGGGACAAAGGGCAAGAACATTCCCCATTCCTTAGGGTTTTATCACCCTGGAGAGAGCAGGACTGCTCCCAGGAGGAAAAAGCCCGGTAGCTCTGCGTTTGCTGAGCACCAGCGCAGGCTGCAGGAGGGGCTCTTCCATGGAGGTTTTGAGAACACAGCATCTCCGTCCCAACCCTCCTAAACCTCCCTGTAGAAACGAAGGATTTTTAAAGGAGAAAACCGACCAGCCAACCAACGGGAAAACCGACCATTTTGGAACGAAAACAGGACCTTTTGCCTTCGCACTGCAGTCCCCAGCGCCACCAAGGTGGCCAATGTGACAGCCCGAGGGGGCAGAGAGAGCCCGGCAGCTTGCCCAGTCCCGCTCCCAGGCTCCACATCCCCATCCAGAGGGAAGCCAAGCGGCCGCGGGTGGGCAAGCCTGGGGAAGAGGACAAAGGAGGGGGACAGGCAGGGATTGCTCCGGCCACCCGAGGCGCCCCGGGCCGGCTCCTGGGCCCCGTTCCCCGAGCCCAGCAACATCCTCCCGCGGTGACGCAAAGCCGGCGGAGGAAGCCGGGACGTCACGGGAGGCCTGGGGCGTGGGAAGCGCGTGCACACGCATCCCCACGCATCATCCCCACGCCAGCCTGCCCACGGCAGGGAGGCCTGCCAGCAGGGACACGCTGCTCTGGGGACGGGGGACCCACGCCCCAGCACCCACGGCACGGGCCTCGCGAGGGCTCCTGGGGAGCGGGAAGGTTGGGGGTGGGGGTTGCGTGGATGGGGGTTGGAGGGAGGGTGGGTGCTGCGTGGGTTGGGAGG
>VZTA01002139.1:13814-24273 GCA_013398855.1 Mohoua ochrocephala
TCCGGTTCCGGCCGCGGCAGGCGGGAGCTCAGCCGCTAAAATGGTGGCAGCATCCTCCTGCCTTTGCTGGTGCTGGATAAAATTCCCGGCAGCAGCATCCTCCCTTGCTGTTACTGGATAAAATTCCCGGCACGGCATCCTCCCTTGCCGGTATTCCAGGCTCGCAGCCTTCCCCCCACGAGCAGGAGTCCGGGATTTCCAGGCGTCTCTTTCCACTCCCGCCTCAACGATCCCTAAATTGCATTTCCCAGCTGAGCGCAGGTGTCAGCGCCTGGATGGAGAGTCCCGAAGCTCCTCCGGGAAGGAGCGGGGATCCCGGCAAGCACAGCAGCGGTCGCTCCAAAAAGCCAGGCCCTGGGACAAGGGGACATTTTGTTCAGCCGAGGAGCACTGTGCTGGCAGCGTGCCGGCAGCCGGAGCCTGTGCACCTAACTGGAAGAAAATGGAAGTAGGGCAGAGAGAAGGGGCTGAGCCCCAGCTGGATGAGGGCTCCAGGCTGGCTCCGTCCCCCAGCGCCCCAGGCCAAGTCTCCAGGTCGAGCTGCCCGCTCAGCTCTCCTGCCCCAGGCCACATTTCAGCCCCCGGTGGGGTGACCCTTCCAGTGGAGCTGCTGCCTGTTCCAGCTGGGAGTGGGATCACACCCAGCAAACAGAACAGTCACGGCATCAAACTGCGCTGGCCCCTGCGACTTCCGTTTGACACCCTCTCTCCAAACACAGCCTTTCGTTCCCAACAGGAATTGTAACGCAAATATTTATTTCTCCAGCCCAGCTCATGCTTTTAAAAGGGAAACTATGAGGCATCATCTGGAGCCGGCGGGAAGCTGCCGTCGCTTCCCTCTTGCTCTCCTCCATCAGAGCACACAGCCCCTCTTTGGCTGTATTTCCTGTCCTTCCCTCGGCTGGAGGACCTTGGAAGGCTGCTGGAGGGCAGTAACCTGAGCTGCAGCTTTCTCTGCCCCCAGGGATGCACAAATCTTCCATCCAGATGCCCACCTCCGGGTTTAATTGCCTGATGGAAGGAAAACCGTGCTGACAGGAGGCTGGATGCGGTCTCCTGCTCAGCGCTCTCCCTGCAGATGTCTGCCAACCAGGGAGGCTGAAGGTGGGAACCTTTGAGGGATGGGGAGCTGAAGGCAGTCCAGGTGCTCATCCTCTTTCCCTGGGCTAGCCGCTTCACATGTTAAAACAGTCAATCGAGCAGCTGTTCGAAAGAGACAGCTCCGAACGCCGCGGGGCCGGGCTGCCATTTCCCTCCCGGGGAAGGGGAGCGGAGGGCAGCCCCCTCCCACAGCCAGGCCAGTTCCTGCTGCCCGCTGGTATCATCAATAGCGGCTGCACAGCCAGATGGTCGCACACAGCCCACACGCTTGGCACAGGAACCAGCCTTTTTCTGGGAAAAACAGGGGGTGCAAGGGCAGGATACAAGTGCACCCGCTATCTGCAGGTGGCCACCCCCACTCTCAGTATCTCCTCCGGGGGCATTTCCATAGAGAGCTGGGAGGAGAGTCCCCAAAGCTGCCTCGAGCCTGATGTTTCATCTCCCTCCTCCTTTTCATCCCCCTCTAGAAACCAACCTGGGGACAGTGAGAACAATCATTTCATCCCCCTAAAACCAGGGAGGGGGAGCAGCCGGTGCTTAAAAAGTGGGATTGGGCTGGGACGAGAAAGACAGGACAAGAGACCGAAGTACCTTGATATGCAGAGAATTAAACCCACACAAGCGTTTCCTCTGCTCCAGTCAGCACTGGAACCAATTTTTCAATCCCTATTTGGGAGGCACAGCACGCATCCACCCTTAGGTAGCAGGAAGACGCTCGAGAATTTGTCTTTCTGAGAAACCTTTTATTTGGCACGATCAATGGTAGCGTTTTTCAGAGCGAAACCATTTCTTCCTCCCCCCACTGAGAAAAGCCTCGAGGAGAGAGAGGCTTCTGCCGCACTTGCGCCGCACAAAGCCCTGTTCCGAGGCAGGTCCTGCTGCAACGCAAGGAAATTTAGATTTTCCCAAAAACGCGTGGGCGTGGAAAGTCCAGCCTTTGGATTTACAGCAGCTCACTGCAAAGGTTTTGTTAGTAACAACTTGTGGATATAAGGCCTCAGAAAACAGCTGGATCAAAGGCTGAGAAGCCCCGATTTCCAGGGCTGGGAAGGTGGGGCTGCTGCGAGGGTCACAAGCAGCAGCTGCACCTCAGAGGTCCAAGCACTGTTCCTATGCTGGAGTTTTGCCAAGACTCTAACAGAAGCAGGGTCGGGAGCTGAACTGTATCCCTGCACTACGGGGACAGATCATTTCCCAACACATGACTGCTTTAGCGAAGAACCAGACAATCCTGTTAAGGCCTCACAGAAGTCCTGGCAAAAAGTATGTAATAACAACAAATAAAAAAAAAAAATCCAGCACCACTTGGGGCAAGATATTCCACTGTCATGCCCTTTAAACAAAGCCATCCTATCATTATTATTCTGCCCCCTCTCAGGAGCATGAGGCACAGAGAGAAACAGGGAACCTTTTCCCTGCTCCCTGCCCAGCAGCTCAACTCTCCATCTGGCTCACTGCTCCGTCCCGGCCCTCCGGAGACTTTTCTGGCTGAGGGGTGGACAAGTGTTCCAGCTCGTAGTGTCCGTTCCTCGTGGCCGCCTCGCCGCTCGGGTGGCCCTTTTCTGCCGCCAGCTTTTTACTCCTCTTGCTCTCGATGATCTGCTGGAGCTGCCGCCCGGCGTAGTCCGGCTTGGCCGTGAGCGCGGTGGCGGGCACGGTGAGCCCCAGGATTTCGGGGACCATGTAGGGCCGGAGCCAGCCCACCAGCGGGGTGCTGCCGGGGGTGTAGTGGGTTTGCTTGTGGTAGAAGAGCAGCCCGTCGACCTGTGGGCAGGAGAGAGAATGAATGAAAGGGCAGAGCTGAGGCTCCTGCAGGTGAATGACCAGGCACCAGACAACGGCTCTGCTCTCTGTTTGCAGGCCAAAACCACCAGCTGGATCATTTTTCCTCAAGCAGTTCAGTAAATAGCGGAAGGGAAAGAAGAAACCTGCAGAGCTCCTGCCCTGAAAGATCAGCGACTCCCAGATGGCTTTAAATTGTCACAGGCAAACAAGTCCAGCCCGGTGTCGGCACAGAGCAGCGTCCTCGGGATGCTTTCATCTCATTCTGCAGAAAAGCCAGCGGGTTTCTGAATAAGGCAGCCCACTTTACTGGATTAGGGTTATTTTAAATAATACATTTGGAAAGTAATTAGTCCGAGCGTGTGACGCCAAGGAGCCCCGATTCCTAACAGCTCTTTCGGCTGGCTTATGCCAAAAAAATTCTTAATGTTTCCCGGGAGAGAACTTCTCCCAGCAATCAATGACAGTTAAGGGCACTCAGGACTTTAAAGGTTTAGGCCCGAACTCTTGTGCTACTATTTCCACACTCCGCAGTGCTGCAGCTGGCTGACGTTTTCCCCACTTCCCCACTGTGCTCAGGGATTCTCATCCCCCCCTCTTCCCACGCTTCCCAGGGGTGTGCTCTGCGAGGTTGGATCCTGCTGTCAGGCTGACTAATGCTGGAGGTGGTGCTCCTCTTAGCTCAGCTTCACAAGCTCTTAAAAGGCCATTTGGCTACAAGGAAGAGTGGCTGAGTGGGCAGAAGAGAGGAGAACGAGAGCCCACCTCAGGATGAACTGCTCCCAGGCCCCTCCTTGGCCCTACAGCCCCCAGGACGGACACGCTGGCTGAGCACAGAGCAGCATATATCCCCTTCTGCTCCATGGATGATGCTAACCTTTGGCAGAGAGGTAAAGCTTCTGGCACTATTCTGTCCATAATTTTCAGTCACTGTTAACATCTTGCAAAATAATCCCAGAAAAAGGGGGATTTCTGTGCTAGGAAAACATAAAACCAGAACAGTAAACATCATGACGAGCTTGTGCAACCCCTCTGGATATGTAAAGTGAAAAGCTTTTCCCTCACGGTGCCTCCCGGGAAGAAGCAGGTTCTGTAGCACTCCAGTACATCCAGCCCATTCCTGTGGGTGCGTGGCACTTGATGAGCGACGGGGATTCTTCGGCACCCACAGGAATGTTTTGGTAAAGATCAGAGCCTGGAAAGGCCTTCCAGACCACTCCAAATATCTACCCCAAGCTAGAGAATTCAAAGGAGTTCAGCCTGGTGAAGTTGGGTCATGTTCTCCATTCCCTGATTGAAGTGACTCCTATATTCCTCCCCGTTTATTTAATTTGTTGGCTGGGTCCCTACCCTGAGTCACCACAGTGACAGTGGCCACATCAGAACAAGGCCTGACGCTGTCCCTAAACGACCGAACCTGAGCAGAGCCTGGCCTGGCAGGATTTAACATTCCACAGCCACGCTTTCCAGATTTGAGGTGCTTAACAGTCCTCCCATTCCTTCCCATCGGGGTTTCTCAGAGGCTTTGGCTCCCCTGCCTTCGTGGAAAGCACGGTATTACTCAGATCTGTGAGAAGGACAGTAGCTCCTGAGATCCACTCCAGAAACCACTTGAAATTCAGAGCTAACTGATTCAATTCGACTGATCCAAAGTCTACTGAATTCCGGGCAGTAAGATTCCACCGAACAGAGTGGATCAGGCCCTCGCTCTGAGGTTACGGATTAACTCTGAGGACCCAGATCTGAAAGCACTGACCCCCTCTGTGGCCACCACACACACACGAGATCCCTGTCAGGATCACAAGATGCTGGGTCCAGACCTAAGACCACCTCTGTTACCCTTTATCCACAGTCAGGATGTATTTTCCCTCCTGCAAAGTTTATTCTGTCCTGTGCCGATGGTAGGAGGTGTTTTTGGGGATTTTGGGGCTCCCTCTTGTGGCACACCACAGAGACCCACGGCTCCCTTCTTCCTGGAAAAAGCACCACGGTTCCTGTGGTGCTTGGGCTGCTTTGAGCCAACTTACATTTTGCTTCTTGGGGTCACACCCTGATAGAGCAGAGGGCCTGGGGGGCAAATCACAGCTGGATTACACAGCTGGAGTCTGTTCAGCTCCATCTCCTGCTCCAGAGTTTCGCAACGGCCTCCTTTGTAGCCCAGAAGTTTGCTGCTCTGGCTGCAGCGGGCAAACACTCCTCAGCCTTCCCTCAGGAGCAGATGCCTCGGGAAGGAATGAAGACTTTACTCAGGAGAGCCAGGAATGACTGTTTCTACGGAGGCACTTGGAGCACTTCTTATTGAGCAAGCCAGCTGTAAGAAAGCTGGGAAGCCTCTTCAATCCGTGTTCAGAGCAGGGTCTGGCAAAACCAGCGAGGGGTTGGGACTTTCCAACTTGCTCTGATGACTGTCCTGGCTTTCACAAGCAGAAGGCAAAGTCAGCCCTCACAGCCGAGTTAGCGCCCTTCACTTAAACCTACACCCATGTTAATGGCTAACTGGGGATGGGGGAGCACGAGAGACGCCGTCACATCAACGTGGCTTTTGGCTTCGTGGGACGAGGAATCTCTGTGGAGGCTGTTCCTGACGTAGGGGCTGAGACTGGGCACTCCCAGGAACAGCTGCAGCCACTGGAGGAGCTTCTGGCTCCCAGATGTTGTCAGTGTCACTGGGTCGGAATGCCACTGCCTCCTCCATCCTCTTCCCTTGCAGTGCCAAGTCAGCCAGGGCTGATTCCATGAGGGCCTGCGGCTCACTGCTCACAAGCACACGGAACGGAGCTGCCTGGCACATGGATTTGCCTGTCCTGCCCTTCCCCAAAGGCCAGAACAGCACAACAGCTGTGTCAGGGGAGGTTTAGAGTGGATATTAGGAAAAGGTTCTTCCCCAGAGAGCGGCCAGGCACTGGAATAGGCTCCCCAGAGCAGTGGTCGTAGCCCCAAGCTTGCCAGAGCTCAGGGAGCCTTTGGACAACACTCTCAGGGCCCAGGGTGGGATTCTTGGAGCTGTCCTGTGCGGGGCCAGGAGTTGGACTTTGATGCGGGTCCCTTTCCACTCAGAATATGATTCTATGATTCTACTTTTAAAGCTGATGAAGCAAACGCAGGTGTCCTGCTCAGTCATTTCTGTCACAGCCAACTGCCCCCAGCTCCAGTACACCTCAGGCACCCATCATGAACACCCAAACCCCCCTGAAACCATTGGGATCTTACCACCACCCTTCTCCTTCCTCCCCACAAAACAACCAGGTGCCTTGTCGGAAGCACCGACACCAAGGAAACACACACGAGCCCACCCAGGGCAGTGCTCAGTACCAGTTTTGGCCCTGAAAAGGTCAGCTGTCCATTGCACTGCTATGTGAGCCTGAGTTGTGCTGCTTCTGTAGGCAGCCTGAGTGTTCTCTCATCCCAAGAGGCTCTTTCAGACACAGCCAACTGCAGCAAGGGCAGCACAAGCACAGGGAGTGCCATGTGTGCCACTCTTGCTCGTTTGTGTGGTTGAATGAGGCCGTACCTGGTGACAAGGCAACAGCTCAACCATGGGCATAAAGGCATCCATCCCCCACGCAGGAAACAGCCACTTGACAAGCTTCCTGCAGCCTCAGGAGAGCAAATTCCCAAGGAGGGGGGGATGCACCTCTCTCCCAGCACTGGCAGAGGCGTGGCAGAGCTGTTGCTAAGGCTGGGGTCCGGGCCCCCACCTATGGGTTCTCACCTCGAAGGGAAAGTCCGTAGCCAGCAGCTCACACAGGCTGTCCGAGGAGCAGGGGAAGTTCTGCAGGCCCACAAATTTGTACTGAAAGAGTAAGAGAGAGTTAGAAGAGGCAACCGTGTGGTCTACAGGAGATCAAGCTGCTGAATCCAGCACCGGTGTGTAGGCAGCTAAGAAGGAAGAATTCCTCCGGTGCAGGATCTGGCATAAGAGGGAAAGGGTGAGGAACAGCTCCCACGTGTTCCTGATACCTTTTTTCCCAAGCACCTAAGACTGCAGGAAGGACTTTTCAGGAGACCTGACCCAGAGATGCTCTTCTAACCAAAATAGAAAATGATGACCTCCGGGCAGGATGCAAAGCAGACAGACGTCTGCTCCAGGCTGCTGGCTCAGCCAAGCCAATCTTTCCACCCAGGAAATGAAAGCTGAAACAACCCCCCCTTCATTAGGTAGTTATCTTCTGGATATTCCTGTTGGAGTCAGGACAGGATGTTCTCTGAACACAGACAGCCCGCCCCATTTATCACTGAGATGCTCAGCTCACAGGAGCTGCTCTGCTTGGCCATGTCTGAGCGGACAAATCTCTCATGTCTGTGCCCAAAAATCACGTTCCAAGCTGCTGGGGGCTCTAGGTCTGACCCCCATGTGTAAGCCTTCAAAGGAAGAGTTTTTATCCTGGCTCAGCAGGGGCTCCGGGTGGCAATCCAGCATTCATCCCAACGACTTCAATGATCAGTTTAAACAGAGGGAAGGCTTAAAGCTTTACAAACCCACAAGACTGCGAGAATAAACCCCATTGTAGTCGGGCTGCCAACCAACACTGCTCATGAAGAAACCACACTGGTTTTCCATTCCATTACGAGGGAAAGCTAAAAACAGCGTGGAAGTTAGCTGATACCCTGCAGTGTGATCTCCCTCAGCACTTTGGATGGGGGAAAAAAACCCCACTGAACTCATTTACAATATGCAGTGGTTCTATTTACATCCTGACCACAGCATCCCATTTCATCAGATGGACACTTTGAAGCCTGATCCGTGAGGGGAAAGAAAAAAAAGGAAAAAAGCTTCCGCTTGTGAAAGAAACTGCTGAAGCCTGCTGAACAGGAGAGCTTACCCCCCCAGCCTCCTCCTCAGTACAAAAGGACTTACCGGATTAATTCTGCTTTTCTCTCCTAGCCCTTCCTCCTCTTGGATTTTTGAGGAGAGCCAGAAGAATCTGAAGTCAGTCTGTGAAAGGAGGCAGAGTTAGTGACCGTTCACCACACGTCCCCCGAGAGCGTCCGCCGAGTGCCTTTGTTCCTCTGCACTCCCCTGGGAGATTCACAAACTCGACTTCGCCTGCAGAACCAGCACCCCAAACCCTGCCACTCCCCCCCAGAACATGCACACAGTTACCCAGCAGCCCTAAAGCTGTAAAGATGCTGGTGCTTAGGAGAAATATCCACCTTTTGCGGAGCTGCATGCAGCGCTGGAGCAAAGCAGCTCAGGGAACAGCAGGGACTCAGTACCTGGCAGTCGTAAACAGGGTGTCCTCTCCAGCACATCACGTCCAGGATATAGTAGGTCTGCTGGGCCTCGTTGTAGATGCAGTCCAGGATGCTGTACACTGAACACACAAACACAGGGAGCTCCACACCTGCTCCAAACACTGCCAGGTCACAGCTCTCCGACATCAATCCTGCCCTGATGTCAGACTGTGGGGTGCAGGGGGATCCCCTTCTGCTAACAGAAACTGCAAGCACAAAAAGCCTTCAGCTTGAGGAGCCCCGTGAGGCTGCAAAGGGACCAGTCAGAGGCACAGCAAGCAAGGGCATGTTTCAGAAAATGGCATTTGCCAGACAACAAGCCTCTTTTTTCAGGGCAAAAAGAATGGATTCCAAGAGGTATTAAGGAAGATGACACCATAGAGAGGTCTCTGTCAGAGGACAGAGAGGATGTTGGGGCTTAAGAGTGTCAGCCAAACAGGCATCTTATTAAAAGAGGTGGCAGGACAAGGGGCAACGGTTTTAAACTGGAAAAGGGCAATTTTAGATTACATATTAGGAAGAAATTCTTTCCTGGGAGGGTGCTGAATCCCTGGCACAGGGTACCCAGAGAAGCTGTGGCTGCCCCATCCCTGGAAGCGTCCAAGGCCAGGTTGGACGGGGCTTGGAGCACCCTGGTTTAGGGGAAGGTTCCCTAACAGTGGAACAAGATGAGCTTTAAGGTCTCTTCCGACCCAAACCATTTGGGGATTCTATGTGCTTATCCAGCATAAAGGCACCTGATATTGTTCCCATCTAGTTACCTCCAGAGATACAGACACGGGCCTGAGGCTGACCATCCCCAGCACTAAAAAGGGGCATAGCTGTGGGACTTGGGGGAGCTGGAGGAACAGCACTGGGCCTGCCAGCACACACACTCCCAGGGAGAGGAGGGCAGTTCCCCTCTCTCTATCCCAAGTGCCTCCTCACACCCGTACCTTTGTCACTGGTTGAGTTGTGCCGGTTTCCCCCCGGCAGCAGGGACGGGAACCTGTTGACACAGAAGCCACTCTTGGTGTAAGCTGCTGTTGTGCCCTGTGAGGAAAAAAGGAGAGAAAAAATGCAGTCAAGCCAGTTTTATGTCGGCTGGGAACGGGTACAGGTCCTTTAGCAGCCTCCCGCTTACCCTGGAGGCCACGACGAGAGCCCTTTTCCCGACGGGACACACCACCACAAGCCACTCCTGCTCCAGATCTGAGGGGACATCCACCAGCCACTCTGACAGCATCAGCTGTGGAGAGTCCAGGGAGAAGAACCAGTCAGTAACAACTCTCCCGAAGTTACGGACAACAAACAGCTCAAGGATAATGCAAGGAGGTTTTGACTTTGCTCGGACAGCTACGCTGGAGACTTTAGAGGAGGCTGGCACTGCTTGTCACCCCCAAAAGGGCTCCTTCCCTCCCTCTAATGAAGTCCAATCTGCCTAATGCATTCTTTCCCAAGTCTTCCTCTCGCTTCCCAGCTGCTGACCGAGCTTCAGACCACAGCACAGGGCTCACGGCCCTTGATTGGGCACACCACACCTTGGTCCCCACTCCAGCAGTTTTTATTTTTAAAAACATAGCAGGGCTTAGAGATCCCAAAATGTTAGGAGTAAAGAGCCTCGACCTCTTCAGGTTGCCTAAGAGGCTGTGTGTTATCTAGGACCCATACACACCGAGGCTGATAAAACCCAGCCGAGTTTGCCCTTCCTTCCTTTCCAGACACAGGGAAAGACAGGAATCTTTAGCTGAATGCTGCCTATCGGGGTACTCATGCTGCTAGCTGAGCTGAAATCTCCTAAAGTGGGGAACACGGGGATGCCGGGTTAATGGCTGGAATCAATGACCTTCGGGGTCTTTTCCAACCTACGTGATTCTAAAGCACACCAACGTCACATCTCCACCTATTTTCCATTTGAACTCAGCACGTTTTGGAGGTGAACTAAGCGCAGTTTCTCTGTGAGCACCAAGCCGGGCAGGACACGCTCCTCTCAGCCCCCAAATGGCCATCACCGTGGCCTCAAACCACCCCGCATCCCTGCCCCACACGCACGGGGGGGGGACACGGATGGCTCCTCACCTGATTGGCGTAGCGCTTGGGCAGCTTTTTGCCAGCATCCACGTCCATCGCCTCTTCCTCCGCATCTTCCCCTTCTTTGTCCTCCTCCTCGCTCTCCACCCCTGCCCAGTCGTCCTCCGCCAGCCTCCTGGCATGGTTCACGTAGTCCAGCCGCCTCCTGGGGCCGAGGAAACAACCCGGCGGGGAGGGAGGTCACCCACGGCACCCCGCGCACCCACCAGCAGCTCCGGGGCGGCCTAACGCGCCCCGCGCTCCCACCCCGGCGCCCGCCCGCCCGCCCGCC
>VZTA01002139.1:24672-55182 GCA_013398855.1 Mohoua ochrocephala
GAGCGGGGAGCGCGGCGCTGCCCTGCGTCACGGGAGGCTGGCGGCCGGCTCCGCCACCCCTTCGGCAACGGGACCAGCCCCGGCAGCGGACCAGCCCCAGCACCGGCCCCGTCATATCCAGTGGCAACGGGACCAGCCCCGACACCGACACCGACACGGGCACCACCACCGGCGCCGCCTCCGTCCTGCGTGAGATTTACGGATTTCAGGGAAAAACCAAACCCCACCAACCACCGAGAAAGTCGGCCCGGAAAGGAATTGCAAAATCCCGGGATCACCGGGAGGTTGGGCAGGGTTTGGGGTCGTTCCCGGCGCTCTCCCAGCGCCCGCCGACGGGAAGTTTAGGCTGTTTCATCCACAGGAGCCCCGAGAAAAATCGCTTTGGATTTATTTCCTCGTTGGCAGCCAGGGGTTTTCCTCCCGGAGAGCGAAACCTCGGGATCAGCCTCCCAGAGTGATAAACCCTGCGTGGACATGGCAGAGCCCGGCTCTTGGGCCGGCCGGGATTCACATCCCGGAGGAGCCAGGGAAACGCCACTCGCTTGACTGGGAATCTTGTTTTTATCCAGGGAATGTCGTTTTTAACCGGGGAATGTTCTTTTTAACCGGGGCGCCGGGATCGGGGGGGTCACTTGGACCTAGGGACCTTGGCGTCACCTCGTAAGGGATTTCTTCTCCACCTTTTTTTTTTATTATTTTGCTGGGAAACCGGCCAAGCCATTTCCCACAGCGCGAGGTGGTGATCCCGGAGCCGCGCGAGCCCGCGGCATTGCCGGGGGGGTTGTTTTGGCTGGGGGGATTGCGTTCCGCTGGCTCCCCCCTCTTCCCGACCCGGGACCGGCCATGGCGTTGAAAGCCAGAGCGCTTTACAACTTCCAGAGCGAAAACAAAGAGGAGATCAGCATCCAGGAGAACGAGGAGCTCGTCATCTTCAGCGAGAACTCCCTGGACGGGTGGTTACAGGGCCAAAACAGCCGTGGGGAGACCGGCCTCTTCCCTGCTTCCTACGTCGAGATCCTCCGCTCCCGGTCGGGCTCCAACTACACGGACTATTCCAGCAGCCCGGTCGGCTCCCCTGGGCACGATTCCTCCTTGTACTCAGCATCCCCCAACCCCGGCATCTCCTACCAGGGCAGTTTTGAGGATGATGATGACGACGATTGGGATGACTGGGACGATGCGTGCACGGTGGTGGAGGAGCCCCGGAGCGCGCCGGGCACCAACGGGCACCCCTCGCCCAGCCTGCAGTACCCAGCGGCCTACGGCCACCACCAGCACGCCGGTTACCGGCCCAAGCCGGTGCTGGAGAGGCAGGACAGCATGAGCTCCTCCAAGAGGGGCAGCGTGGTGGGGCGAAACCTCAACCGCTTCTCCTGCTTCGTCCGCTCGGGAGTGGAAGCCTTCATCCTGGGCGACGTGCCCCTGATGTCCAAGATCGCCGAGACCTACTGCATCGAGATGGGCTCCAGAGGCCCGCAGTGGAGGGCCAACCCCCACCCGTTCATCTGCTCCGTGGAGGACCCCACCAAGCAAACCAAGTTCAAGGGCATCAAGAGCTACATCTCCTACAAGCTGACCCCCAGCAACATCAACTCGCCCGTGTACCGGCGGTACAAGCACTTCGACTGGCTCTACAACCGCCTGCTGCACAAGTTCACGGTGATCTCGGTGCCCCACCTGCCCGAGAAGCAGGCCACCGGCCGCTTCGAGGAGGACTTCATCGAGAAGCGCAAGCGGCGGCTGATCCTCTGGATGGACCACATGACCAGCCACCCCGTCCTCTCCCAGTACGAGGGCTTCCAGCACTTCCTCTGCTGCCGCGACGAGAAGCAGTGGAAGCTGGGCAAACGCCGGGCAGAGAAGGACGAGATGGTGGGCGCCAGCTTCCTCCTCACCATCCAGATCCCCACAGAGCACCAGGACCTGCAGGACGTGGAGGACCGCGTGGATGCCTTCAAGGCCTTCAGCAAGAAGATGGACGACAGCGTCCTGCAGCTGACCAACGTGGCGTCGGAGCTGGTGCGCAAGCACGTGGGGGGCTTCCGGAAGGAGTTCCAGAAGCTGGGCAATGCCTTCCAAGCCATCAGCCACTCTTTCCACATGGACCCTCCCTACAGCTTGGATGCCCTCAACAACGCCATCTCCCACACGGGCAAAACGTACGAGACTGTGGGGGAGATGTTCGCCGAGCAGCCCAAGAACGACCTGTTCCTCATGCTGGACACTCTCTCCTTGTACCAAGGGCTCCTCTCCAACTTCCCAGACATCATCCACCTGCAGAAAGGTAAGGAGGCACTCTTCTCCCCAGGAATGGCCCCACGTGAGTGGGAACGGTGTGGCAAGCGGGATGGGGATGCCATGAGGAAATCCTCTGTTGGGCCGTGAAGGGAATGGGGAATGAGGATGGGAATGAGGATGGGATCCACTGCCTATGCCTCTTAGGGAGGAAGTGTGGTCCCTGCTGGCACAGCCCTCCAGTCACCCCAGCCTGGGAGAGTCTGCTAGGGCTGTTGGGTCCAAAGTCTGCCCCAGTGACGCCGTGGACTCCGTAACTGCTGCTGGTGCTTCCCAAAGCACTGGCTGGGCGTGTCAGCAGAGATGTCACTTCCCCCAGACCATGAGCAGGAGCCAGCACTGCTGCTGTTGGCCCTGGGGGGACCTGCCCGGCACCTCTTGTGCGTCCCCACTCACTGCCACTTGTCCCTCCTCATCCTCCCTTCCTGCCAAGGCAGTGGATGGGTGGCCAGCGGGGATGCCGGAGCTTGCTCCCCCAGGGCTGGGACATGGCTGGACACGGCCTTGGGTGGGTCGGGGACATGGCTGGACATGGCCTTGGGTGGGTCAGAGGGGCTGAGGGGTCTGTGCAGGCCAGTGGATGGGGCACACACTGAGCCTCTGGGGACAACCAGGGTCACACTTTTCAGGAGTATGTCCCTGCACCTCCAAGCCCAGCAGGGGGAGATTAGCACCCCCAGGGCATCAGAGCTCCCCATGTCCCATGTGTCCTGGTTCCCTGGATTTGGTGGGGTCAGAGTGAGTGAGAAGTGTCTGCTGGGCTCTCCCTGGGGCAGGCAGCAGGCAGGGAGGGCTCGGTGTCCCTTTGCACCCAGGCAGCCACCGGGGTAGGAGTGCGGCCGAAGTCCACGCACTCCTCCCAGCCCAGCTGCCCGCAGCAGGGAGGGGACACCCACACCGGTGTCCCCAGAGCTTGGAGGACAGGTTTTCCCCAGGGCGAAGCCAGGGCCGTCTGTGTCCAAGCATCCAGGGATGTCTGGACATCACTCCACATCCCTGGGGGAGCCTGGGAAGGCAGAGGGGGCAGGGAGGATTCGATCCTGCCGGGGCAGCTTCCTTGCCTTTCCTCTGAGTGTTGTTTACCCATGGAGAGGGGCTGGATCCCGTCCGGAAGCGAGGCCGCGTGGGCAGAGCGGAAGGCAGGATTTGGCCTCCAAACTTTGCTTCTTCCTCCTCCTCCTCCTCCTCCCCTCTGGGAGCAGGGCTGGCACAGCGGGAGCACTGTAACCCCGGGTCTGGTGCTCCCGGCAAGGGGCAGGGAGAAGAGAAAAAAGCCCAGCGCGGGTCAGATCCTGTTTTTAGTTTTTTAGCCTCTGTGCTAATGAGGGGGAGGAATGCAGGGCTGGAGCCAGGCAGGATTCTTTCGAAACCGAGCTGCAAAAAAACATGGAAAGAGAGGGAAAAACTGGTGTCAGAGCATCAGCTGCCTCTGGGAGTGGGAGATGCTTTCCCAGCTGAGCTCCAGACAGCACCACGTGCCCTCGTCACATCCTGGTTCGCTGCTTCCTGGGCTGGGGTCTCCCAGGGCTGCTCCTGACCCCCATTCATGGAATGGCACGAAATATTTGGAGGGCAGGCTTGGCTGGGATGCTCGACTGTGCTAACACTGCCTCACGTCAGCTTTGCACCCCGAGCCTTGAGTCACAGCACTCCAGGAGCCCAGACCCCCCAAAGCCAGCTATACGTGAGGCCAACTGCCCGGGGATGGGATGGAGAAAGAGCTGGGGATGCCAGAGTCCAGAGGGAAAATGCTCCTGGTCTCTGCCTGCCTGGAGGAGAGGGATGGGTTTGACGGGCAGGGGGGGATGCAGGCAGGTCCCTCCCTTACGTGGGGCAGGTCTGTGCCTCAGCTTTGGGGCCAGGCTGGTGCCCCAGCATGGGGGGGGGCGATGGGACCGAGCGGGGCTGCCCGGGGAAGGGGGCCCGAAGGTCGCACGGATCCTCTGACCCTGCTCCCTGCCTCGCCAGGCGCCTTCGCCAAGGTGAAGGAGAGCCAGCGGATGAGCGACGAGGGCAGGATGGACCAGGAGGAGGCGGACGGGATCCGCAAGCGCTGCCGCGTGGTGGGCTTCGCCCTGCAGGCCGAGATGAACCACTTCCACGAGCGGCGCGTGGCCGACTTCAAGAGGATGATGCAGTCCTACCTGAGGCAGCAGATCGTCTTCTACCAGCGCGTCAGCCAGCAGCTGGAGAAGACGCTGCGCATGTACGACAACCTCTAACGCCTCCGCCCGCTCTGCCCGCAGCCCCCTCCAGGCCCCCTCTGCCTGGGACGGGCTGAGAATGGACGGGAACTCATCACGCTAGTGACCAAATGACTTTGGGCTTTCTTCCCCCCTTCCCAGGCTGGCAGGGAAGGGCTCGCCCGCGGGCTGGCCGTGCCACCTCTTTCTTTTCCCGGGGACCTCCCGCCCTGCCACGGGTCTGGCGGGAGCGTGGGGGGTCACAAGAGGGACAGACGTGGAGGTAACGGCGCTGGGGTCTCTGCCCAGTGATTTTTAGCTTTCTGAAAACCCACTCTCCTGGAGCAGGGGTGGGTGGGTGCATCCCGGCCCACTGGGAGAAGAAATCCAAGCGGTCGACATTTTGCACACTAAAAGCTTTTCTGATGGGAAAAAAAAAGAGAAGAAAAGAGATCTTTATTTGGAAGAGATTTTTTTGTTTGTTTGTCACGAGATATTTTCAATATTTTCCATTTTTCTGCAGCATTTTTACCAATCAGTTTTTAACTAGATGCACAGAGGCAAAGAGAAATCTCTTTCTCAAGTATGGCTGCTGACTGGGAAAAGGGAGAAAAAAGGAAAAAAAAGGGAAAAAAAAATAGCCCCACAGCCTTTTCAATAAAATCGTTGGTAGAAAAAACACCCACCTCCTTCCCAGAGATGTCTGTGGAAAACAGAGCTGCTCCAGGATCCCGGGAAAGGCTCTGCCTGAGCATCCCCTGGCTTCCAGCCAGCTTTGAACATCCCTGTGCCGTGGGGGGAATGACCCCAGGAGGGGTTCCCACAGCAACCACCCTCCTGCTTTCTAAACAGCCCTCCAAGGGGCAAATCCTGCCCCGCTCTGCCCTGGCCGGGACAGTGTGCCGCTGCCTGGGAGACAGCAGGGCTGGCACGGGGGCCTTGTTTTTGAAGGGAAATGGCTGGGATAAATCACAGCGAGGAAAGTTAGGGCCGCCTTGGCCTGGCTCCAAGGATAAAATTAGCCCCGGCATGCAGGCCAGCGGGGTATTGTTAAACTAACAGCGACGCTGGGAATGCTGCGGGCTGCGCTCCATCCTCCCGGAGCCCTCCCCGGCCCCAGCCTGCAGGGATGAGCACTCCGAGGTACAGCCCGGCACGCAGCCTCCATCCAGGCAGGATGTGCTTCCTCCTGCATCCCACAGCCAGGGCAGGCCCCTTCACCACGGCCCCATCCCACCCTGGGTCCATCCCACACCGGTCCCATCCTACCCAGCCTCGTCCCACACTCACTGCATCCCGCCTTGGCTCCATCCTACCCCATTCCCACCACACTGGTACCATCCCACCCCAATCCCATCCCATCCCAACCCCATTCTGCCACTCCATTCTAGCCTGGCCACATCCCACCCTGGCCCCATTCCACTCTAGTCCCATCCTACCCAGGCTGCATCCTTACATGGCACCATCCCAATCTGTTCCCATCCCAGTCCCATCCCACTCTGGCCCCATCCTATCCCAACCCCATCCCACCTCAGCCTCATCCTACCCTGGCCACATTCTACCTTGGCCCCGTCTCACCCTGGTCCCATCCTGCCCCAGCCCCATCCCACCCCAGCCTCATCCTAACCTGGCCACATCCTTCCTTGGCACCATCTCACCCCATTCCCTCCTCCTGCCAGCCCCATCCCACCCTGGCCCCATCCCAGCTCAGCGGCCGTGGGAATGGTGTCTAACCCTGTGCTAATCCTGCAGGAGTGACGGGTCTCCGGCCCTGCTGGCCATGCTCTGGATGACCATGGTGGCCTTGGCCCACGTGGAGGCCAGAGCGTGTCCCTTCCCCCAGCCCAGCTCCCTCGGGAGCACAATGGGCACCGGGACTGAGCCTGCCACCGCCGTCCCCGGGCAGGCAGCCAGCCTCTGGCACTGCGAGCAGCCTCCAGAGCTGAGCCAACATCCCAGCTCCCCTGGACCTGGCTGGGCAAGGGGATCCCCTGCCTGGGGCGCCCTGTGGCAGCTCGGTCCCTGGGATGTTCTGAAGACAGGGCGTGCGGCTGGAGCACATCCAGGAGTTCATCCTCCGCTCTGGTGTCCTGCCATGGGGACAAGGATGGGCTGGAGTCCCTGTGGGCTGCATGCACCCCTTCGGAAGGCTGTGCCTCAGCTTCCCCAAAGGTGGCCCTGTGCTCTCTGTGGTCCTTCAGCACCCACAAAGGTCTCCCTGCTCCACCATCCACCCCTTCTGTACCCTCGTGTCTGGACCACACTCCCAGGACACGGCAAATCCATTGGCTAGAACCTGTATCCCGTTAGCATTCCTGCCTTTTCCCTCTGCCACCTGGCAGCAGGCAGCTGGGCCTTCCCTGCCCACAGGTGGGCATTTCAGGGTCTGCCTTGGCCAGATGGGGGGGTTGAGGATCCTGCTGCTGCCACCCCCCCCCACCTCCGACAGCATCCTGCAAATGTGCCGAGGTTTGGAGGATAGAACCAGCTCTGAGCATTTCGGTGGCTATCCCAGGGTGCAGGATGGTGGCGGGGAAGAGTCTGGGGGTGTACACAGCGCTCCCCATGCCCCAGCAGTGTCTGTCACTGCCTTTGTTATCTGTGACACAGGCTGTTCCCTGCTCCCGCCAGAGAAAAAAATCAGGGCATAGAGGGCTGAGAGGAAACACCGGGAACACGGAGCAGACCTGTTTCCTCCTCCCACTTCCCAAGGCTGCTCCTGCGTGGGAAAGCCAAGGCCGATGCGCTGTGTGAATCCTGCCATTGACAGCAGGGTTGGGAGGTGGCAGTGGCAGCAGTGGCTGGAGCATCCTCCCCGGAGAGCACTGCGGCCAGCACCGGAGAGCCGCGACTGCCTCCGTTCCTGCGTGTGGCTTCCCGGAGCTCTTGTCTTGCTGCTTCTCTTTGGGCCTCCCTCCACCATGGGAAGAAAACCTGGCATCCTTGTTCTGAGCTCCGGGAGACCAGGGTTTGTGTGTGGGCCAGGCTATCGGGCTGTAGGGACAACCTGCACCCAACCCCCGTGCCTGTATCCTGAGCCCAGCAAGATGCTCCAGGGCGGGCGGGATCAGCCGGGGTCCCGCGGGGAGCAGCCGAACAGCTGGAGGGTGAAGGATGGGAATGCTGGGACAAGCAGAGCTGCTGATCAGAGCCTTGTCAGCCACATGGATACACCCACCAGCGCTCAGTAGTTCGGGATCAGCCACCAAAGGAGCGCAGTGACCCAACCCAGCTCCCCTCCCATGCAGGGGGGAGCGCAGGGTGCAGCTGCCGGCGGGGCGGCTGGGCAGGATGGGGCTTGCCGTGCGCACCACGCTGCCGGCACACGCTGGCAAAGGGGGGTGGAGAGGCACAGCTGCCAACGGGGAGCAGGGAGCACTCCTGGGGGAGTGGGGAGAAGTCTTGCCTGCTCATTAGAGTCAGCAGCAACTCTGGGGATGGAGCCAAGTGGAGTTTCACTGCCACCCCCACCATGTCAGGAGGTGGATGAGTGTGTGCCCGTGTAGAGGAGTGATTCCGGGCGGATGCAGGTGGGAGGACACAGGCATGGATCAGGGCAGAGGGAGACAGCTCAGCCTGCCAGCTCCGATCTTTTAATTGCTGTGCTTCTCAAATATTTCCGAAGCGTGACCCTGAGTCGGCTCCTCCAGGCAAGGATACGAGCACCAGCTGGTTCCCTTGGCTGTGGCTATAAATGCTCCCTCCTGCTCCCAGCCCAGGGCAATTGTGGGGGATCAGTGGTGTCTGTTTTAGGGACTAAGCTGGGAATCAGCTTTAATGGGGGTGCGTCAGCCTTCTAGGTTCCCCCTGGTAGCCATAGCCAGTGTGATGCTCAGGTCAGACTCTGTCTCGGCTCTCCATGCCAGCCCGGATTCCCTCTCCAGTCCCTGGGAAGGTGCTGAGCACGGGGAGGTAGGTCCTGCACTGTTGGGGAGCTGTGTCTCTGGGTGTGTTGTTTGTTCAGGAGGGGTGGAGAGCCTGGGCTCTGGGATGTGGTTATCCCTCCGTCATTGTCTGTCTGCCTTGGAGTTACTGGGTGTGGAAACAGAGGTCAGGCTCAATTTGTCTGAAATTTGAATCGCAGCTGGGCTGAGGAGCCATGGCAGGCATGGGGGATGCTTTCTGGTGCTCAGGTCCTCACCGCTCCATACTCTCCCCAGGACCTGGGAACCTCCTCTGGCCCTGCAGCGTAAATCCATGTGCTTTATCTCACGTGGGCAAGGTGGCGGGAGAGGTGCCAGGTTCCTGCGGCCAGCACTGTCCCTGTGTGGGTTTGTTTGAGGTGCTCCCAGGGTGACGTTCCAGCTCTTCCCCCGGGGCTCCATCCCATCCTGCCGGGCTTGCTGCCAGCTGAGCCTGTTCTGCAGGCTGTGGGCATGACTGGCCCGAATCAGACAGGCACGTAGAAGGGAGGGAGGGCTCCCGGCATCCCGGGGCACTGGGCTTGGCCTGGAGCCGAGTGGAGGTACCGAGCCTCGTCACACCACGCAGCTGTCAGCCTTGAGTCTGGCTCTGAGTTTTCCACACAGGACAGCTCCTAGGAGGACCTGACCCCCCCTTCACCTGCCTTGGTGTCCTCCTGCCCTCCCAGGAGACTGCTCCTCATCACCTGCCATCAGGCAGCGTGACCCGTGCCCCCTGAGGGGACCCCGGGATGCTGCTCCTGGCTCCCGGTGAAGTCCAGAGCATCTCCTGGGGCTGGTGAGAGCTGCCAGAGAGGTTTTGGGGTTGGGACACAGAGGCAGGAGCCCTGGACCATGCCTCCCCAAAACAGAGTGGGGCTGCCTGCCTGAGCTCAGGGGGTTCCTGTGCTCGCTCCCAGGAGAAGTGAGGACAGTGCTGCTCCAAGGTCCTGCAGCTGTTGTGGCCCAGAGCAGTGGGGGATTCGGGAGGGATGCGATGCATGCGTGGGTCCCAGTCTCCTGTGCTGGCCTGAAGCCGGGCTGGGAATAAAGTCCCCCATTTGTTGAACCCCTGCATTTGCATGGCTAAAGCTTGCCGGGGGAGTTTCAAAGCCAAAGGATCCAACCTGCCCTGGGTGGATTCTTTGTTTGCATTTGAATGGGTGCCTGGAAACTGGTTCATGTCACCGGAGCTGTGACAGCCTCCCCTCCTGCTCTGTGTCCATCCCTACCTGTGAGCCCCAGAGCCTCCAGCTCCTGCTGAAACCTGACCTGAGACCACGCTGCCGGTGTTATTAACCCAGGAGAGGTGTTGGATCCAGCCTGTCACGGGTGGGATGGCTGTGGGGTTATGGTTCCCTTCCTTCTTCCCAAGATGCTCTCCGAGGACTCTGGGGGCAGGCTGGGAGAGCTGGGGGTGTTCACCTGGAGGGGAGAAGGTTCTGGGGAGATCTTAGAGCCCCTTCCAATGCCAGAAGGGGCTCCAAGAGCTGGAGAGGGACTTTGGATGAGGGCCTAGAGTGACAGGACAGGGGAGAATGGCTTCCCACTGCCAGAGGACAGGGATAGATGGGCTATTGGGAAGGAATTCCTCCCTGTGAGGGTAGTGAGGCCCTGGCACAGGATGCCCAGAGAAGCTGTGGCTGCCCCATCCCTGGAAGCGTCCAAGGCCAGGTTGGACGGGGCTTGGAGCAACCTGGGCTTGTGGAAGGTGTCCCTGCCCATGGCAGGAGGGTGGAACAAGGTGACCTTTAATGTCCCTTCCAACCCAAACCATTCCATGATCTTCCCTGAAACTCTGCTAGCTTTGTAGTCAGCTTGGCAGGGGAGGGTGCCAGGGAAGTCGAAGGACCTGGCCAGGAAACTTCTGAGCTTGTTTGGGCTGCGGTTTGTGTTTCACGTCCAGGCAGGAGCCCACCTGGACCCTCAGCCCTTCCTCAGGTGGGTGGGTGACAGTGGCAGCGCTGAAGCTGCATCTGATCCTGCAAACCCTGAATAACCCAGTCCTTCAGTTTGGAGGATTTAAACCCAGCCGGCAGAGCTTGGCCCCAGAGAGCCGCCGTCCGCGCTGCCGTTTTCCAGGTTACTGCCTGTCCTCCCCTGACCTCAGGAAGTGGATGTTTCCCAGCAGCGGGAATACAACCGCAAGCCTTAAAAATAACCTGGTTCGCTTTCAGTGCTCCTTACAAAATAGGCCACGTTCCTTCTGTTTAATCCCTGGGCACAAGGCGAGAATCATTGGGAAGGAAAACACAGCGATGCTTCCAAGGCGGCCCTCGGTGGATGGAGGTGGATGCAGCCCCCATCCTTCACTGGGGGTCTGTAATTAGTGAGGATAATGAATGTGTGTGTTTGAATGAGAGGGGGGAGGTGCAGAGCTGTGATCTGGAGAGGGAGTCAGTGGCAGAAGCTGTCCCAACCTTTCGGGAGCAGCACGGCCCTGGCGATCTCCCAGCTATGGCGTGGGCAGCGCGGTCACCCTGACCCCATTTCACAGAGGGGAGAGGGTGTGATTTGCCTCTGAGCAGAAGGAAACCTCATTTTTCCCTCTACATGAGGCAGGAGGAGGGTTTTGGAGGTGGGGAGCAGACATCCATCAGCCTCCCCTTTGGGCCAAGCAGGCTCAGAGGTGCCAGGTTTCCACCGTGCCCTGTCCCGTGGGGCTGGGGGACACAGGGTGCCTGCCTGCACCCCGATGGCTTTGGGTGCCCATGGGATGTGCCAGCACCAGCTGAAGCAGGACAGGTGTGATTTACTGCTCAGCAAAGGTTTGGCACCATAAACCCAGCCAGGAAAACTGCTGGCACGATCCAGGCAAACATCCCAGCTCTGCTGCAGCCTTGGAGTAGGACCACACGGGGTTGTTGTTTGGGGAGGGATCATGTGGTGGATTTTATCTTGGGTGAGAGGGCTGCAAGTGGCCCCCTGTGGTCCCTGGGGGCTCATGTCAGCTTCCCATCAGACGTGTGTGACAAGGATGTGCCCTGTGATGAGATTCCCAGCTGGAGCAGCGCAGGGTATTATTGTTGGGTCCCATCCTGAGCTCGGCGCTCAGTTTTTCCTCTGCCCTCCCTCAGACAGTTTCTATTTAAGTTTTTAGGACTCCAGGCTGGGGAAAATTTGAGCAAGAGCCCAGAATATGGTCCATTACCTCCAAATGTCGCTCAGCAGCTTAAAACAGGCCTGGCAAGGGAGACAGCTTAGGAAAACAGTGATGCACCTCGGAAAAGGCACTTTATTCTGTTTACTGCTGCCGTACTGGAGTATACAGTGGAAAACCGCGCTGGCTCCGCTTCTCTGCTCTCCTCGCCGGTTTCACACTGCCCCGGTGAGCTCCAGCCATCCCTCCCTCCCTGCCACGGGCATCCTACCTGTTGTGCAACCCCCCCCAGGGCTCGGTGCAATTGGCTTCATGCAGCACACGGCAAGTAGAGAAGGAGCGAGGCGGGTATTTTTCCAAGTGGGTGGGGACTCCTAAATTCCCCTGGCATTGGCCACAGAGTATTTTCCGAGCCTCTGCTCCAGTGTCTCAGCCCGCCTAGCCCTGGGGGATTTGGGCAGCTTCATCCCCAGCCTGACTCAGCGCAAGCTGCTCCTCATCCTTCCTCTCTTACCAAGAGCTGTGAAAAGCACCCCTGCGGTGACGGTGCTGCCTTCGGAGGAGCCACCACTGGACCGGCCTGGGTGGCTCTGTGGGGACCAGTGTCATCAGGTCCCCCCCAGCACTGTGGCCTCCATCAGGTGGCCCAAATGAGCACCCAAAGTCAGTGATTCCCAGCGATGCTCAGGAATTTTGCCCGTCCCCAATTGCTTATGCAGTGCCCCCCTCCCCTGCCCAAAGGAAATGTGGGGCTACAAGGTGGGCTGGAGCAGCAGCCCCTGTATCCCCAGGGCCCTCCTGCATCTGTGGGATGCCAGCTCCCAGGGAGGAGGAGGAGAGGCGGGAGGAGGTGGCTGGTGGTGCTGCAGGAGGGGCTGGACACCCAGGTGGTCTCGTGCCACCGCACCTGAGCCCTTCACACCCAGTACTGGTTGTTTTTCAGCGGGGGGTTGGAAGTCCGGCAGTACTGGAGGAGCTCGGGGTCTGGCGGTGCCCCAGAGCCCGTGCCCGGGGGCGGGGGACCCGTGCCCTTGCCCTCCAGGGTGGTGACAGTCGTTAGGGGGATGCCTTGGCCGGGGTCTGTCCTCCGGAAGGTCTCGTGGTCCGGCACGGCCCCGTTCTTGGCCTTGGAGGCAGGAGCGCCCTGGACGTGGTGCTTCCCCGTCTTGTTGCGCTTGTGCAGGTAGAAGAGCAGGGGCAAGATGAGGGCCAGCAGGAGGAAAATGAGGCAAATGGGGATGATGATGCTGAACATGTTGGCCTCTATGAAGCTGAGGAAGGTGCCCCCCGCCCCGGGGCTGGGGCTAGTGGTGGCACTGGGGGCCAGCCAGGCAGTGGGGGGCATGCCCAGCTCACTGGCATTGGGGCTGGTCCGCGCTGTGCCACGGGGCACCGGGGGTGAGGCTGCCAGCGGGACCGTGAGCAGGGTGACACCATAGGATTTTGAGGCATTGTAGGGCTCGATGCTGTACTCCAGCGATGCCAGTGCCGGTGGCACACCAGCAGCCACCAGCTCGAAGACGAAGCTGTCCCGCTGCAGGGGTTGTTGGGTGTCCCCAGCATCCAGCACCTCCAGCCCCACCAGCCCTCGCTCCAGCTCGCTCTGGCTGAAGGTTTCGATGGGGAAGGTGGGTTGTCCTGGCTCCCTGGATACCCTCACAAGGCGGCTGGCACGGGGCGCCCTGCGGACCTTGAAGACCGGGACGCTCTTGGTGTGGTTGGCCAGCTCACTGGCATCGAGGACACTGGTGTCCAGGAGGGCTGTGGTGCCTCGGGGCCACAGGCTGCCCGGTCGGGTCTTCACCGCAGCACGGACGGTCACGTTCACCACCCCGGTCCTGTTTCCTGCCCGCGATACGGCCACGAACTGGAAGTCATCCTCGGGCGACGAGAGGTCACTGAAGGTGAACGTCACCTCCCTGCGATCCAGCTGCTTCTGTGAGAAGCCCCGTGATGGCTTTTGGTTGACTCGCACCTGTCCGAACCTGGGGTCCCTGGTGATCCTGTACAGGACATTACCTGCCCCTCGTGGTGCGGCACCCAGCAGGTGATGGTGGGACACAGGGGCCCTGTTCAGGTCTTGGGGCACCTCCAGCAGTTCCGGGCTGGCAGTGGTGCTCGGGGCAGGCAGCACCTCGATCTCCAGAGAGGTCTGGATAGGTGGGTGGTGGCCGCTGGAGAGCCTCAGGGCTAAGGAGCCTGGGGCACGGCTCCCAGCGGCAACGAACACCACGCGGCCGGCATTGACATCCGCTTGGGTGAAGCGGCTGATGGGCTCCCGGGGGTTGTGGGCGCTGGCCAGGTGGCCAGCGAGGGGTCTCTGGAGGACGCTGTACACCATCTCCTGTGGGGACACCGGTGCGCCTGCCACATCCAGGTACTCCTGTGACAAGGTGACCACGGAGCCTGGCGGGACCTGCAGCACTTCTTGCCGCTTCACCACCCGTGGTGACTTAGTGCTGCTGGTCACGGTTATGTTGAACGCTTCAGAGATGACCACCCCGTCCTGCGGAGGACGGACAGACCGCTGTTCCCGGGGCTGGAGCCAAGCCTTAAAACTGAAATGGTCTTTGGAGATGCTGTCCCCACCGTGGGCGTACACCAAACGCCTCGCTGCCAGGTCTGACTGCAGGAAAAAGGGCCGTGACTGCTCCAGAGGCACATCGGCCACCAAGAGCTGTCCGTGAGCCGGTGGCTCCGTCACCAGGAAGACAACATCATATCCAGCCCTCTCAGGGAGCAGGATTTGGCTCAGGAGGTTGGAGGCATCCAGCACCGAGGTATCAATCTCAGCCTGCTGAGCCCTTGTGAGCTGCAGACCTGGCAAGAAAAGGGGTAAGAATCAACTTGGGAAAGTTGGTGAGAGTTTGATGCGATGATGGAAGAAGGAATTGGATGCAGTTTTAGATGTCTGATGTAATGTATCAGCCATGGAAATAACACAGTGGTGTCTTCTTCAGACAAACAAACCCTCCTGAAGAGCTGGTTTGTCCCATGCTTCTCCATCCTACCCTTACCTGCATTTTTCCAAAGCTGAGTCAGGCGCTGGGGACACTTTTCCTCGAAGGAGATCAGGACGAGGAGGATGAAGGAATCTGAGATGGTCGTGGGAGTGACCATGCGGAAGCGGATGGCATCTTGGGCCAGCCAGAAGGGCTTGTCTGGCATCTCGTGCTGGTAGAAAATCAGCTTGCTGTCCACCTGAAAATTAAAAAAAAAATTCCTTGATCAGCTCCTATCTTGACTCTGGGATGGAGCAACCAAGCTCCAATTAGGTAAGAAATGGGGATTTTCACCAGCCATGGCACGGTAGTCACCGTGGAGAGCTCATGGTGTTTCTTTACCAGGATGTGAAGCTGTGGCTACCCCATCCCTGGAAGTGTTTAAGGCCAGGTTGGACTGGGCTTGGAGCAACCTGGTCTAGTGGAAGGTGTCCCTGTCCATGGGGGAGGGAACAAGGTGACCTTTAATGTCCCTTCCAGCCCAAACCATTCTGTGACTCTATGATGTTTCTCCCAGCAATTAGGGGAACTGAGGCTCAGAGGAAGGGTTGAGCTTGCTCAGCATCCTCCAAGGGTGAGGATAGCACAGAGGAGCTTCCAGGGAGGGTAAACCTATGTGTTTCTGAGTGATGGAATAAAATAAGACCCTTGCTGGGCCCTGCAAAATTTGGCCCCACAGGAGAAGGGTTTTTTCAGAGCAGGGGTGAAAAAATCATGCTTGGCTCTTCCCTTCAGCAGCAGCCAGGCTGGCTGGCTCTGCAGCAGGGAGATGGCCTAGGAAAAGGGATTATAGCTCCCTCAGCCTCCCCCAGTGCTAAATCCAAGCAGCTTTTAATCCCTCTTAGCAGCTGTTGGCAGAGCTGGGAAAATCACGGCACGGCTGGAGCCTTGCATTGCCTCCTGCCTGGGATCAGGTGCCTGTGGTGGCAGTGGGGTCAGACTGGGACCCCCACGCTCTGGTGGGAGGTGATGAAGGGCTGTACTTGGGGTTCTGAGGGGCTGGAGGAGTTGAAATCTCACCTGGGCTTGGGTGAAGTTCCTGATTTCCTCCCCCTGGGAGGTGGTCAGCCTGCCCAGGCGCGGGGCCTGCTCGATGCTGTAGTACAGAGTGCTGGAGCTGGCAGGGCTGTTGCTCACTGCCTGCAGGTTCTGGCTGGTGATGGGCTGCAGGGCGCCTGGAAAACACATCCAGTATGGATTTCGACCAGTCACCTTGCCACCCACCTGCAACCTCTGCCATGGGCATCTCGGCAGCGCTTGGGCAAGGGGAGGAGGTCCAAGGGGAGGAGGTCCAAGGGGGCCCCATTTGAACTGGGAGAATGGGGAAGGTGCTGGTACCCACCTGGGCAGACAGTGAGGCTCTGCTTCCTGGCCAGGCTGATGATGGGCTCTCGCTGGGCCCTGACGAGGAAGAAGTGCCCGGGAGACAGGTTCTCGCCATCCCACAGATCGAAGGCGAAGCCGCCATCCAGGGGTCCTGTGGAAAGCACAAACCTGGGCGTTTGTAGGGGAACAGAGGAGCTGCAGCTCCCCGTTAAGCTGTCAGGGTTTTCGGACCAGGGATGGGGTTAGCGTCCCCTGTGGTGGCACAGCGTCCCCATCACGCTGGGGTGGCGCAGGGGCCTGGGGCACCGCAGTCCTGCCCTACCTTGGTGCACGAAGAGGATGAGGCCGTTGTCTATCTGGGCCTGAGTGAACCTCTGGACCTCGGTGCCGGGCGCCGACCTCAGCACAACCTTCCCGTTGGCTGGGGGCTGGATGGAATAGGTCACCTCTTCCGCTGGGGAGTCCTCGTCCTCGGCACTCAGGATGTGGGGGCTGAGAACAGCCGTGGCCCCTTCCCGCAGCTGGGGGATAGGGAGAAGCTGTAATCCCCCTGGGATACCCCTGGCACCTCTCCCCTTTTTCCTGTCCCAGCTCAGACCACTCTTCTGGGTGCCAGAGCACATCCCGGCCCAACAAGGGCGCCTTGTCTGCGTCCCGGGTGACGCCTCCATCATCTGGCCTCTTCCCAGCCCTGCATCACCGCTGCCGTGCCTGCCAGCACGTGCCGCACAGCTGGGTCTGTGCCTCTGCACGGCGTGTGCTGGAGGGCAAGGGTGCCTCAGTTTCCCCAGTTCCTGGAAGTGGAAGAGGGCGTGGTGTCCCGGGGCAGGGGCTGCGCCTTTGAGACCTTGCTTTGCAGGGGAAGGGGTTTCAGCGGGGTGCACGAGCTGCTGCTGGGTACACAGTGACCACAAGCAGCCCCGTCTCTCCCTCGCTGGGTGTTTCTCCTCGCTCCTGCTCCCGTCCCAGTTCCCATCCCACCGCCCCCTCACACGGCTGCAGCACAGCCCGCTGTCCCAGCAAACCCTCCAGGAATGACAAGTATGTGGCCGAGTTCAGAGACACTGCGGAACTTCCCAGGACCACTTTCTCCCATCCAGTGGTGCCTACCCTCCCCTGGGAACATCGCCACCCCGAAGCCCTGCCATGTCCCATCTCCAGCTGGAGGCAATCATTTTCCCAGCTCGTAACCCTGTGCCACAGCTCGATCTTGGCAGACCACGGGGATGAATCTTGTGCTGCCAAACAGCTTCTGCCCACACAGCCCAGAGCTGCCCTTTGCCCTCGGGTTGCCTTGAAATCATGGGGTGCACGGATGGAGCCAGGCCATGGCTCACGTGGGGTGGAGGGGTGGGATGTGCCGCATCCCACGGCATCATGAGGCTGGGCTCTCGGAAATCTGCACCTTGGGGATCTGCAAGACAACGCTCAGGCAGGCGCTGGAGGAGGTGCTCTGCGGGATGAGCTCTTTTCTGCTGTTTTCAGCTGGCCTAACCCAAAACATTGCTTGAGTGGGTGTGGGTGCCGACAGAGAAATTAAATCCTTCAGCAGTCCCCACGGGATGGCAGAGGCAGGCTGGAAAACACAGCTCTGGAGAGGCAGGGTGGGGGAAGTGCTGCCGGACACACAGCCGGGACAGGAGCTTCACTGTGCACGCACCGAGTTTTTTGGGCTGCCTCCTCTCCCCAGCACCCGCAGCGGTTGGAACTGCAACCACACTGCGGGCTCGGAGCCGAAGAAAACTCCCTGTGAGCAAAGCGGGGGGGACTGGCAGCCCCGGGGCATCGCTGTCCACTGGGAAGGGACGGTCGGAGGGGCTGGAGTAGCTTTGCTCCCCGCCCAGAGCCCGCGCCGCGGGAGCTGACCCACTTCTCCATGCTCCTCGTCCTCCCTGAATTATTAAAGCCTTCCGCCTGGCTCCTGCGCTCGCTCGCTCGGCTTATTGTGTTTGCTCAGCCTCCGTGTCGCCTCTGCTCTCGGGGAGAGCACGCGGGGAGGTGGCGGAACAGTGTCGGGAGCGTGGCCGTGTGCTCGGGGGCAGCAGTGGGAGCCTCTCTCTTGGTGGCATTCAGCCATCCTTCCTTCAGATCCAGCCCAAAAACTGCTGCTCCTTCCCCAAGGGGCTCCGTTTTTGGGGTCTAGACCCATCCCGTTGTCTCCCAGCCCTTGCGAGGACTCGACACCCCTGGAAACCTTTGTGCAATCCCTCTCCCGGGCCTGGCCTGACCTTTAAACACTGAAGTCATCCCTCACCAGAGCACAAACACAGCAGGGCCGGGCCTCTCCCATCGTTCCCGTTGGGGGAAGGAAGCCTTTCCCAGCTCCAGAGCTCCTCTGGGCAGCTGTGGTTACTCCTCCCAGGGTGCAAAGGGATTCCCGTGGAAAAGCAGACAAATTGCTGCCTCAGAGTTTATTTTTAGGAGGTTTTTCTGCATTTTCACCCTTATTCTTAGCATGATGCCTGGGAGGGAGGGAAGGCCATGCTTCCACTGGGTGTCTGGAGTGGGGAAAAGGGGCTGGCATGGGCCCAGCAGCTGAGGGGTTAACTTCTCCCTGAATTTTGGCCCGGGTGAGGTAGATCTACAAAAGGGATTTGCTGGGAAGCTTCCTGGGCTGGAGGGGGAAAACTGGGGCTGAGAGTACCTCCCAAACTTTGCTGGTATCCCTCAAAATGGCTTTCTCTGGGGCTAGGCAGGGCAGCCCCTTCCCCTTGGGCATCTTCTCCAGAGCCCAGGCTCCCAGAACCCTAACCAAGGCAACCTCATGGGCTAGGCTGCTTTCCAGCTGCCAGCCTGGGAAATCCTGGGATAGTGAAAGTAGGTGTGGGGGGGTGGGGGGATGACCGTGCTTCCATGTTTTCCAGTAAATTCTTTGCTGGAATTTTGCATTAGTGACCCCGAATGGGACAGGGAGGTGTTGGAAGCAGAAGGTGGGAGTTCAGCGGCAGGTGAGACCTCTTCCCTTCTGCCGTTTTCTGGGATGGACGTAAAGAGAGGTGTGAAAGCCGCCCAGATGATTGAGTAAGTCCAGCCTGCGTTGGTGAAACGTGGGCAAACTGCTCTTGGAGCTGCCGGGGATTATCCCGCGAGCAGGGGCTGCGGAGGCGCTGCTGCCGCCGTGGCAGCGCTCGCCGCGCTGGGACCGCGGGGCGATGCTCCCACCTCGCGGCCGATCCCCGCATCAGCGGCGGGGCGGGACGGGCTGGGGGGCGAGGACAGCTCGCTCTCCGCCTTCCTCCAGAGCCTCGCCCCGTCGGGAAAACTCTCCTCCTTTCCCCATTCCCCGCGGCCCGCCTCTGGGCGGCAGCCGGGCTGCGCCGAGCCCCAGCTCCCCGAGGCGAGTGACCGGCAGTGCAGGGGGGTCCCCAGGCTGGGCTGGCCGCCCCTCCCCGCGGCGTCCCACCCTTACCTGCAAACCGGCGTTGACCTTCAGCCGCGGCCCCTTGGTGCTGCGGGGCAGGATGGTGATGAAGAGGGTCCCGGGCTGGCTCTGTCGGGATACCTCGGAGGCGTTGGCCAGGATGGTGAAACTGTCAGTGAGGGATCGGGGACCATCCTGCCTGTAGTGGATCTGCTGGCTCTCCACCTGCGGGGCAAGGGCCAGGTGATCCTCCACGGAGGACCCAGGCCGCTGGCCCCTCTGGGGAGGGGACCCTGAACCATGCTGGGAGGATGATGGCAACCCACCACCAGCTCAGGGGCAACCCTGCGGGGTGTATCCACGGGACAGGAGTGGGATCTCTGTGGGAAGCAGACCTGGAGCCCAGTATGGGTGCTCTGCCTGCATCCTCACCCCATATCCCCACGGGCTGCAGAGCAAACCCATCACCCCAAACGCCTCCATCCCTTCTGACAGAGAGAAGACTCCTGCAGCCCTCCCCAGTGTCCCAGTGTGGCTGGGGGCTGGAGACCACCCCTGGGCTCTCCCCAAACCCTCGGGAAAGCAGCGTGGTGGGCAGGCGGGCGGCTGTGGGTGCTATACCTCGCTCCAGGTGAAGCTGTGCAGCCCGCCCTGCTCGGGCCGCTGGCTGCTCAGGAGGGTGCCGAACCGGGGGGGCTCGAGCACCCTGAACTCCATGCCGAGAGCCGGGTAGTAGGCGTTGGGAATGCGGAGGATGCCCGAGGAGAGGGTAGCAGAGCCACCTCCTGGCACCGTGATGTTGTGGACGTCCAAGGGGACGGTGATGGGGAGCACAACCAGGCTGACCACCACCCCCTCCAGAGGGTCCGCACTGCGGGCTGTGATGTCCAGGACAAACTGGTCACGCTCCTCGTTGGGCTTGGAGTGGAGGTAGAGGACTCTGCCGCTGTTGATGTCCTCCTGGGTGAAGGACTGGATGGGGTCCAGGCTGGGCTGCTCGTTCACATCCTGGCTGTGCTGAAGCATTGCCAGGAAGCCGGAGGCTGGAGGGCTGCTCACCAGGTAGACTATGTCTTGGGAAGGGATCTCTTCGTGGGTCACCTGGGAGTGTGAGGGAGATGAGGCATGAGTGGGAGAGCTGCCCCACAGCCCACCTGCTGTGCAATCACTCCCTCAAAGCTTTGCTGTGGGATGAACTGCAAGAGCCACCTACTGAGGCCAAGCCTGAAGCCCTCTCTGCCCCTGGGCAAAGCCTGACAAGAACACGAGGCCTTGGCTCTGAGCAGGTGGGAGTAAAATGGAGTCCCGTGGGTGGCCGTCCTGGTTTGGTGGCCAGGGAAGTCATGCGGGCATGAGGAATGACAAGAGAAGGGGATACTCACCAGTAAGTCCTCCTCCTTGATCCCAGCCGCTTCCCCCTGGAAAACATAGATCTCCTTGTGGTTGACTATACTCAGGGGGCTGGGATGGGTATCCAAGAACACGCTGATGGCCAGCGTGTCCTCCACTGCCACCTCATTTGCTTCTACAGTGAACTGGAGCTCATCCCGGGTGTTCCTGCTCCCGTTGTGGTGGTAGGAGATCTCTCCTGCCAGCAGGTCCCTCTGGGAGAAGGCCATGACTGGCTGCTCCCCTCTCAGCACGGTCCCCCACCTTGGGGGGGTGGTTATCAGGAACCGTATCTCTTCGTCTGACCTAATGTCCATGTTGGTCTCCAGGCTGAGGACAGAGGAGTCGATGCTCCCTCGGGTGCCCTGGTGGATGACCAGACCGGTGTTGTTGACTATTTTGATGTAGGGGTCTGATGCCTGCACTTCCAGGAGGGCCGTGGTTTGGTGGAGGCCATCCGAGACCTGTAGCTGGATCCAGCCCCGGTCAGCCCCAGAATGGACAAAGAGGATCTTCTTCTTCCTCAAGTCATCCTGTGTGAATCGATAGACCTGGTGGCTTCTGTCATCGACAGACACGATGCTGCCAAATAAGATGTCCTTCCTGGCCAGCACCAGCTGCGCGTCGGAGAAGCCGGAGTCCTTGTCGGTGAAGGCAATGTCGTCAGTGGTCAGCAGGTGCTGCCCGTTGCGCACCACGTTGAAGACTCTGTTCACCGCCCGGACAGGGCTGTGGTCGTTGACGGGTTGGATGGAGACCCTGAAAACGCCCCTCACCTCCTCGGCCTCAGGCTCGGCGCTGCCCTCACCCTGCCTGATGGCCACGAAGGGGATGTCATCCTCCAGGGTCTCGGAGTCGTCGTGCTGGTACAGCAACCGGCGCTGGAGGATGTCGTCATTGGTGAACTCCGTGATCTCCTCTCTGGAGGCCCAGCCGTGGGACGCAGCCCAGGCCAGCCTCCCATGTGCTGGCCCCTCAATCACCTCGTAGACGTAGTCCATGCTGTTCACACTCTGCACAAACAAGTGATCCTTGGAGATGACGGCCTGTCCACCTTCCGGCACGCTCAGGAGCACGTTGGTCAAAGTCGGTGCATCAGGGTCCCCACCAATGCTGATTCTGTAGGTGTAGACGGGCGAGTGCTGCTCGCCAGCGTGGACGCGGAACTGGAAGAAGTCCTCAGCTTGCTGGGAGTTCCTGATGGTCACGCTGTAGCTCAGGTGGTTTCCCTGCAGGTCCTCTTCGGTAAATCCAAAGCCTTCGGTCAGCCTGTTGCCAAGCAGCTCCAGGTTTCCCTTTTTGGGAGCCTGGATGATCATGTAGTGGAAGGGAACCGGGGCAGAGTTTGGATCTTCCAACATTGCCTCCAGCTCCTTGCTGGTGATATTTCTGTGCCGCTTATTCTTCATCTGGAGGGGAGCCATGGTCCTCATCTTAATGGTGGCTCTTTTAATCCTTATCGGGAAGGTGTTGTTTGGCAAGAGCTTCTGCCCCACCTGGACTTTGAATCTCACCTCCTCCACGCTGTCTTCCAGCCGGTGCTCCGAGTCTGTGCTAAAATACTGGATGCGCCCTTGCTCCAGGTCTTGCTGGTGGAAGGACTCGACTTTCTTCCATTCCCCTCCCATGCTCCCTTGCTTCTGGACCTCACCATACTTCAGGGGCTCCGTGAGGACGTACAGGATGGAGACCCGTTGTTCCACAGCGTTCGTCTCCACCGACAGGTTGGCCGTGGTGATGCGTGCGGCCCCTCCTTGGGAGAGGGAGAGGCCGGTGTTATTGAGCAGGCGGATGTCGGGATCAATGGCAAGGATCCTCAGGGTGGCAATGGGGCTCGGGACTGTGCCATCACTCACCTGCAAGGTGAGCTGTAAGTTTGTCCCACCCTGGTGCACGTAGACTACGTTGCCAGCTTCCAGGTCCCTGCAGGAGAACTCCTCAATGGGCACTCCAGGGTGGAAGTCTAACTCCACATAACCCTCCTCCATCTGCTGACCGTGCAGCTGGAATTCGAGGTCATCGCAGGACGAATCGTCATCCAGGACCTGCAGGATGTCGGTGGTCAGGTGTTTCCGCGTGTGCTTCAGCATCGTCATGTGGTTCCCACGGGGAAAGATCACCTGTGGGGCATCGTTGACGGGGTTGATCATGATGGGCAGCAGGTACACCTGCCCCTGCCGCAGGCACTCTGGGACCCCTTGCTGGGTGGTCACCGTCACCTCCAGCATCAGCTGGTCCATGGGCCCCTCGGAGCCATCGTGGATGTACCTGACTTTGCGATTCACAATGTCCAACAAGGTGAACTTCCTTCTGCTCCTGGACCCGGGAATGTCCAGCTCCAGCTGGCCATGCCTGGGATCATTGGTGATGCTGAAGAGGATTTGGGACTGACGGATGTTGGCCAGGCTCAAATCTACCGTCGGTTGGGCGTGTTTCCACTCCAGGTAGGCCATGCCCCCTTCGGAGACGATGAGGGGGCTGACGTGCAGCAGCCTGCTGACGTTGGCAAAGGCGGGTGGGAAGCTGCTGTCGGGCCGGCACGGTTCCACCACCAGGCCCGGTGCTCCCGAAAAGACATTCGGAGGTGGAGAGGTGGATGCCTCATCCTGCTCGTACACCTCCTCATAGTCCCAGTAGTGGTCCTGCTTCCCACAGCCTGCTGTGATGTCCTTTGTGATCACGGCGTCCTGCAGGCTCCTCCTCTGCAGATTTATCCGCAGGTCCTCCAAGCAGCCAACAAAGGAGTGGTTAGTCATGGTCCACAAGGAGATGAAAGAAAGATGGTGCTCCCTCAGCCTTTGCAAAGCTTTTTCATCCATACCACCAATGAAGAGGTTTCCCTGAAGGTCCAGGTAGTTGTTGATGCCCCGGTTGGACGTGGATGAAGCATAGTAATCGATCAGTATCTCAAACTTGTGGATGCCCGTGTGGACTTTGACGTAGTGCTGCTGCTCGTCGCTGATGAAGACGTTGTTGTGCAGGACGATGACGCCATTCCCCTTCTCCACAAACCCTCGCAGGCGCCCATTGGAGATCTCCAAGTAGAAGAAGTCATTCTCCAGCCCCGCGTGGTAGATGAGGGGTGCCTGGGTGATGCTCGTCGTTATGACAAACTCGATGGTCGCTTCCTGCCTGGCGTCCCACGTGGGGAAAGCAATGTAGGAGTGTGGCCCCGGGAAGCCGAACGGCTCCTCAGGCTCCGCAGAGAACTGTGTGCTGCACCCTTCCTGGACACGGTGGAAGGTCTTGGAGCTGCCATCAGCAGACAGACGGGAGAGAACATCCAGGCCATTGAACGTCACCAAGTGAAGGCACCCCCTGAAGGGAGGGCTGGCCTCGGCAAGGTACGGCAGGTCCAGGCTACCTGTCCCGCCGGCGTAGAGGCCATACTGGATGTCCAGCTCCCTTGCTGGCCCTGCGATGTCTGCAGAGCTGTTGAAGAGGCCATCGATGGTCAGCGTCATCCTGCCATCTTCCACCAGCAGCTCCATGTCGTGCGCTGCCAGGTTATTGAGCTGCAGCCCTGCTGGGGACTGCAAGGTCACCTCCTCTGAGCCCAGCTGCAGCCTGGCCTGCAGGGAAAGACACAAAATAATCCTCAGCTCAAGTGAGACCTCTCCACCTTCCAGAAAGACCTGCTGAAGCATGGACCCACATCCAGGTGCTCTCAAGGGTTTTGGTCCCTCAGTTCGCTCCTCCACCTCTGGATGTGCTCCTCCTTTATCCTCCCCATGGACCTGCCCTCTTTGTCCTGCTCTCTGAATTTCTCTCCTTTGTCACTCATTCTCAGCAAACCTCAGTCTCAGGGCTGGGGTCCTCCATCTCCCAGTCCCACAGCTGGGCTTCTCCTCTCCCCTCCCAGAGCAGCCCTGCCAGATGCTGGCTCTTCCTTCCCTGCCCTATCTTGCCCACTGCCCTCCATCCTCGCAACCTGGGCTGCTTCCAGCCCTTTCCCTGGGAACTGGCAGGGGAAATAGCAGGCTTTGCTCCTCGTGGGCAGCAGCCTGGAGCCTGCCTAAGTAGAGGGTTAGCTGGTGGGACACATGGTCTGCATTAGGGACACCTCCGGCCAGCGGCTCGCCTGCTCTTCTGCTTTGGTTTAATGTGGTCGGTAGCCCAGCCCAGGCTGCAGGAGAGGCAGGATGTGTGCCTTGGATGCTCCCTGCTCTTTTCCTTCGTGGTGGATGCCAACACCATAACCACAACAGGGAATTTTATTCTTCTGTCTTGACTGCTTCCCGTGTTCCAGCTGGGACAAGGGAGACCTCTTCTCTCCCTGGATCCTCTTGTCTCAGCTCCTCACACCTGAGGGTGCTGTGCACCGCGTCTGACCACGCAGAGCACGCGGGGTGCCAGTGTCTGGGTGTCCCCATGACCACTCCCAGCATCACCCAGGCAGTGCGTGGGGAGCATCCCCAGATGGAGCCTGTTTCTCTGTATTTAACCAAATCTTCCAAGACTGTGTCCACTCTCCTCTTGTACCCTTGGCGTTCCCTGTCAGGGCTCCTGGCAGCTGGGCTGCCCCTTCATCCTCACGCTGGATGAAGCCATGACACAGAGACCCCAGCCCGGGGAGAGGATCGGGGTGCAGGGATGCTGACCTGCAGGCGGCCAGCTTGCAGCTGGAGCAGGAGGTGGTCGGGCTGGCCGGCAGCCAGGAAGAGCAGCCCGTTCCCCTGGCTGGTGAACAGCTGCAGGTGGAGCCGCACCGTGCGCGAGGCGTCCGCCAGCGGCATCTCCACGAAGCTGTCGCCAAAGAAAGAGGCTGGGGAGAAAAGGGAGAAAGGTCAGGCAGGGAAGGACACCTCCTGCAAGCCCCGTCTGGGTGGGTGCTGTGATTATGGAGCCTCCAAAGCCCATCCATCGGCCCTTCCCTTGTTTGCCATCTGACGGGTTGCTGCAGCCCAGCAGCCTAGAAAGACCCTCGGGGGAGTCTGTTTTGCTGATTTTCCTAGAGGTATCTTAAAAGGGTTTGGGTTGGAAGGAACCTTAAAGCTCATTTAGTCCAAACCCCCTGCTACAGTCAGGGACATTTTCCACTGTCCCAGGTTGCTCCAAGCCCTGTCCAACCTGGCCTTGAACACCCCCAGGGATGGGGCAGCCACAGCTTGTCTGGGCAACCTTGTGCCAAGGCCTCACCACCTTCTGATTAAAGAAACTGTGTTTCTCCTCAGTGCTGGAGGAATAAACGTGAGTGCCAGTGATCCATATGTGGATGTGACAGCGTACGGAAACCTCGGCTTGGAGTGGGCGCCTGGCGATGCAGCTGGAACGTGTTCAACACCCAGTATACATCAGCCCTGGAGGACTCAGCTCGATGGCATGTGGTCATGAAATGACAGACTGTGTCAACAGGGCAGGAGTGGGAGAGGACAGGATTAAGAGTACAGGGAGCGGCAAGGCTTAATTTTAGAGCGCTTTGAGTTTTTAGCTGACTCAATGCATGCGTGTGCATCTCACACATGTTAAACGTGTGTGGCTGGGGCGTGCAGCCACCCATCCTGCTTGGCTCCAGCTCAGCCTGTGGCAAAACTCTGTGCTCAAGCATAAACACTCCAGGCCTGTAAGCTGGAAATGTTTGGGGAGGATATGTCAGGGACGGGGGGAAATGCACATTTTCAGTCCATATGTAGTCACAGGCTCTGCTGGAGTTTATGTGTGTGAAGGTTTCCTGTTATGCTTTACTAGAGCACTTATCAGATCCACCCAGTTGCTGACCTACACTTAGGTTTGGGGTCCCGGATCTGTCTCGCTGAGGTGCCATGGGCAAACAAGGATGGGAATTTGGCTTTCAGGGTCCCAGCCCCCTGATCTCTTTTGGAGGAGGCAGGGGTGGACCTTGGATGCTGGGGTGAAACCAATCTTCTGCACAGTGAGGTCTGGGTATAAACACCCACGTCTGCTCTTACAACTGCTTCCCTGGTTGCATTTTCCTCTTGCCCAAATTTCTGTGGGGATGACCAGAGTGGGAACGGGCAATGCAGGCTTTGCTCACAGGATGGTGCAGCAAGTGAAAACCCGACCCAGCAAGTGAAAACCCGACCCAGCAAGACAGCCAGAGTCACTGAGGCATTTGGAAGGGGACCATCTGTAGAGGTGATGGCAAAGGTTGGCCTGGCAGGGACAGAGTTAGAGCACTCTGGTTTAGCTTTTCACATTTTCTTCGGAGCTGAGCCCTGCAGTGCCCTGCATGGGGGATGCTCTTCTGAGCCCTTTGGGAATGGGGAGACCTCCTTGTCCAGGACGCCACAAAAAATCATTTCCTGCCGCTGGCAGCAGAAAAAAGTGCCTCAGTTTTCCCCTGCGGTCTGGGAGGATGACGTGGGTGTTGCGAGGACCATCACCCCACCCGTTCTGGCCAGGGAGGAAATGGCACCATGGAAATATCTGGCCTTTGCTGTAACACGGAGCCCTTTGCCCAGCCCAGGGCAAGGCTGTCAGGGTGCCTGCTCATTCCCTGGCCCTCGTGCCTGCTGCTGGCATGAGGCACTTTGGCTTCCTTGTCCTCTTCAGCCCAGCCAGTGACTCAGAGGAGCTGTGCTGTTCTTTGCAGGGCTCTGTCCTTCCCTGACCTGCTCCCTCCTTCCCATGGTCCCAGCAAAACCAGCCTTGCCCAGTGGCCAAGGGTGGTGGGTGCTGGGGCTCTCAGCACCGCCTTGTCCCGGGGCTCGGTGAGCAGGAGTGACGTGGCACAGTGGGAAAGGGAGTTTTCCTGTCCCTCCTTGCACCCCACAGGCACACGTGTGTGCACATGTGGTCCCCGGAGACATCCATGTACGTTATGTGCTGGCTTCAGTCGAGGTTCCCTCTGCGTGCTCCGTGCTCCAGCTCCCACTGGGATTTTGCTACATTTTAGTGGCTTCCCCTAATTCAAAAAATGTGTTTTTCAGATGGGTACTGAGCGGCTGCTCTCACGGGGAGGGAAAGCTTGGCTGGGCTGGACCCACCAGCAGCTCCCATGACAGCCCGGGGCTGGGCAGTGTCTCATCATGGGTGCTGGGGATGATGGTTTGGGGCTGCTCCAGCAAGACCAGCTTGTTTTCCAGTGTGCCAAGGGGCACCAGCTCCCGCAGCCAGCACATTTTGTCCTGCCTTCAATATCCCAGCGCTGCCAGAAATGTTTTTCTCCCTCTCTCATAAAAGACTAATAATAAAAAGCTCCCAGAGGTGCGGATGCCGTGGGGAGTGGTGCCGTTTGTTGGGGAGGAGGAAGAACCCTTGCCCGGATCCAGGAGGTGCTGGGATTTTTCTCCAGCAGCAGAGCAATGTGAGTTACTGCTGTTTGTCTTCCCAAATTCCTGCTTTATTTCAGGGCCACTCTCCTCCTCCCTCATCAGCCCAGCCAGGATGTGAACGCCACTCGGCCTGTGACATTTCACTTTCACAAGGGACCTGCAGCTTCTCACCTCCATCTCCCCTCTTCCTTGCCCTCCACTTTGGAAAAGACACAGAAAACATGGATTTTTTGGGGTTTTTTTCAAATGCATTTTACTCTGGAGGAGCCTCCATAGGACAGGAGGTCCTGGTCCATCACTTGGAGCAAGCAGGGACTTCCAGGCACCCATCCCCATCTGTGGGCAGGTTCAGGTGAGCATCCTGGGATCACCCCATGAGGATGAGTTCCCGTGCCCCAAAAGCACCTACCTCAAGTGACTTAAGGGTGTCATGATCATACCCTAAGGGTGTTGTGCCCCTTATCCCTGGATGCAGATGCCCAAGGTAGCCCCTCCTCTCCTGTCATGGGGAGCAGCAGGTCCCCATGTCCTGGCCACGGGTCGGAGTGGACACCCCGGATGTCCCACTCACCCCCGGATAAAAACAATTGACATTCCTAGCTTTCTGCGTCCCACAGGAAATCACCATCCGTGCCTTGCCAAGTCGATTGAAAGGCGTTGACGAGGCGAGAGGAGCCTCCGTCACAGTTTCCGAGCAGCCAGCCAGCAGCCAGCAGATTATAGACTGCAGTGTCACTTGGGTTTGGGTTTTTTTTTTTTTTGCATCGAAAAAAACAAGGAGATGAGCCAAAAGCTCTAAGGAAGGGTCTGGGAGCGAGGCCCCGGGTGTGCTGGGCTGCTCCCGGGGCCGGCAAACAAGCGAGGGCTCTGTGCGAGCCGGCACTGCCCCGGCACCCGCCCCAGCCGCCGGCCACGCGCCGGCTCCGGGACGCCTTGGCCCTCTTCCCCTGCTCCTCCTGCTGAAAACACGGCTGCTTTGGCCTCTCCAGTTGCTGTTTTTTTGGTGTTCAGGGAGTTTTCTGGCTAGGGGAGCAGAGCCTGGGGGGATCCCCATCCGCTCAGGGGGCTCTGGGCTGGGGGTTCTCGGAGTGCTTGGGGCTCAGCAAAGCTGTTTTGGGCTCTCCTCTGTGTTTTAACACACATCTCAGCACAAAAACTTCTCCCACCTCCTTCCCAGCACGTAGGAGGATGAAGGATCCAACTCCGGGCCCAGGCAAAGGGAAGCACTCGGAAAGCTCAGCTCAGAGAGAACCCGGCACTGGACACAAAGGGTTTTCGGAGCAGGGAGACGTCTCCTGGGTGCGTGGGAGGCTGTGAGAGCTGGCGGGTGGATGCTGCCCTGCCCGAAGGCTCCTACCCCAGCGTGGGGCATCCCCAGCCCTGCCGCAGGACAGCCAGCTGCATTTTGAGTGTGCAGGAGGAGGCGCATCGGCGTGTCCGGGGTACAGCCGAGTCCCCGAGAGGCTGCAGGGTCTCCCGCTGCTCTGGCCACAGGAGGATGCTGAGGCTGAGGAGGAAGGAGCGGAGCAAACCCTGCCTGGGGATAGCGGTGTGGAGCCGGGGAGGGGCTGGATGCTCAACAAGGCTCCATTCAGGCTGCGGTGGGGCAGGTGGGGGCCGGGGCCGGTGGCCGGCTGTGTTTGCAGGGAGGGGACTGGAATTCATTAAAGCAGCTCTTTAATGACCGGAGCGGGTGCCAGGAGAGCCCCGTGCAGCCACACGCGCCCCCCTGAAAGACTCCCTGTGTTTGCAGCCGCTTCCCACCCCGGCCACACCGTTTTTCCAACGGTGGAAAAACAGCCGGGGAGTGAAAGCTCCTTGTTGCCCGAACAGCCCCGGGCTTGTGCGGCCACTGGTGCAGCCCAGCCCGCCGGCTGCCCTCCTTCCTGCCCGCCTCTCTGTGCCAACAAGCGGCCCCTGGGCCGGCGCTGTGCCTGGTGCTGGGGTGCTGCTGGGCCGCCCCAAGGGCAGCCTGCTGCATTCCTTCTCCGCAGCCTCAGGAGCTGGTTTTGAGGCCCTCCGAGTTGTTTGGGTTGGCTTTTTTTATTTAAATGACTTCTAAGGTGGTGAGGTCACCCGTTGCCAGCCCCATTGTGCTGCACCCACCCGCTGTGCAAACGCCGGAGGGGCTGGGGGATGGGAACACTGGAGGGATTCAGGGGGATCTGAACATGGGACGGGTTCAGGGGATAAAAATACTGGAGGGGTTCCGGGGAATGCCAACACCAGAGGAACTGGGGCGACGTGAACATCAGAGGGGTTCGGGGGGATGCAAACACTGGAGGGCTCGGGGGTGGCTGCCCAGCCCTGGGGATGCTGCTCAGCAGCTCGATCCCCTCCTGCTCCCCCCGTAGTGTGTGCATAAGGCTCCCGACCCACTCCCAGCGCAGGCAGGGTGGGCAGGAGCAGCCTCCTGCCAGCGCCGTGGGTGGTCCTGGGGCTCAGGCTTCCTTGTCCCCAGCCTGGCTCTGTGATGCCCAGTGGGACCTGCAGCCCCCCGGAGCTGGGGCTGGGCTGGGCCCCTGTCCCCACTCGGGGTGGAGGGGCCACGGGAGGAAGGGATCCAATGGGCTTTTGGAGAAAGGCTTCATTATGTTCCACATTCCCTGTATTTTACGGTGTGGTTTTATTTATGGCCAGGGAAGGAAATGAGCAGCTTGCGAGGAGGTTAAGACAAACACAGTGGCCCTCGGCTTTGGCTGGGGTTTTGCTGGGGG
>VZTA01002139.1:55198-91691 GCA_013398855.1 Mohoua ochrocephala
ATGGGGGGCGGCTGCCCTCAGATATGCCCTGAGACCCGAGCTGAGCACCCATCTGGGTCTCCACAGCAAAGAAACCCCAGTGCGATGGAGATGAGCTGGGTTTAGTCTGCAGCACGGCATTCAGACCCCGTGGGGCCCTCGGGATCACACCACAGTCCCCTCGTGCCTGCCCCAGGAAAGCTCGGGGTTCTGTCTCAGGATTCATGGGATGGGGTGTCATGGGCACAGACCCATCCCCGCTGCGATAGCTCCTGGCACGGAGGAGGACTTTTTCTTTTCATCCCCACTCCCCGTGATCCCAGTGACTGCTGCTCCCACATCCTGAGCCAGGGCTGTGCGTGCTTTTCCAACCCCGGCAATGGGAATGAGTGTTCTGGTTCTCGCCTCCCACCCTCCATCTGGCCCTCCCTCACGGCGGGGCTCCCGGGGGCCGGCGCTTTCCAGGAGCGCTGGCCAGCAGAGATTGCTGGAAAGCAGCACCCCAGAAACCACCAGAAAAGCCGTGGCTGGTCACCCTCGCAGGGCTTCCGACCGCCAGAAAGTGCCATCACCCTTGTTTTGGGCGTGGGAGGAGAGCCATGGCCAGGGGTGCTTTGCTTCGCCCCCATCCCACCCCGGTGGCCTCTGGCTGCACCAGGCTGCTTTGAACCCCTCCTCCTGTGTTTATTCATTCAGTTCCTCTCCCCCGTTCCCCGGCCAGCTGCTCTCCGCTCGCCTTCCCCAGCCTCCTGCCTGACAGCTTTGGGGAAAAAACAGCCTTTTCACAGCCCACGGACTCTGGGGTCAGGGGAAAACATCAAAACATGCCCCCTGCTAACTCTGTGCTGCCTGGGAGGAGGCTGGTTGTACCCTCCCGTGTCCTGCCAGCCCCCAGCCCCCTGCCCAGCGCCTGTGCCTGCTTCTGCCTGCCTTCCCCGTCCTCACGGAGCAGCATTAGGAGCTGTGATAGCTGGAAGCCATAAAGCAGGGTCCAAGGAGGCTTGGCTGGAGCTCCAGAGCTCCATCACTTATCCAGCATGGTTTTACGATGATTCAAGCACAGCCCTAAAGCTGATGGTATTTCCTGAGCTCTCCTGCTCGGCCAGATGCAGAGCCATGGAGGGGAGGGCGAGGAGCTGGGAGCCAGCCTGAAACCCCCCCCCAAAGGTCACAGTGCTTTTGGGAAGGGCCGGGAGGATGCGCCCCCGGAGCGAGCACCCCCAAAGCCTGGCACGAGCAGGAGCAGGGATGAAGAGCTTTTAACGATGTGTGGCTTAATGGCTCCGGAGGGACTTTAAGGAATAAGCCCGAGCTGGAAGCAGTGTTTGGAGTGTTTGCCCTGGGAAGTGAAGCGGAGGGAGAAAGTGGGAGGATTTGGGGAAGCGGGAGGCTCAATGAAGCTTTTGTGCTGTCCCCTGCAGCGTGACTCAGGCTCACTCAGGCTCACTCAGGCTCCCGCTGCCAGGAGAAGTTGGCCTGGAAATATTGTATCAGCCCCAGAGGACGTGGTTTCCAAACCATTCTAAGTCGGGTTTTGTTCTATTTTTTCTTTCTTTTTCTCTCTCCCAAGCCCTCTTTCCCCTGTCTCACAGGCTGGCAGGTTTTCCAGCTCCACCCTGCGCATCCTGGCACCCGCTCCCACTGTGTTCCCCTACCCCAGCTGCTTCCCACCAGGGAAGGAAAAGCTTGCAGAGCTGCAGAAAGGCATGTGGTGGCATACGAGGGGACAATCCCAGCCAGCCCCGTGCTGGAGGAGCCGGAGGATCCTGGAGGAGTCTGGGTTACTGGGGAGTGCGGCACCTGCAGATCCCTGGATCCCATCCCTGCCTGCCCAGCAGAGCCAGTGCCTGTTCCTAAGCTCCTTCCCGGGCCCAGTGAGGGGAAGGAGCTGGCGGGGGGATTGGAGGAGCCAGGCCAGGGGATGCTCACAGACACGCCTGGAATGGCTCGATGTTACCGGAGAGATCCTCGCCTGGTGTCAACAAACAGCCCGGCAGCCGCCGCCGGAGAGGGGCCCGTCTCCAGCCGCCCGGGCTCTGATGTTTCCCAGCCTCGCTGGTGTCAAGTGGCTCCCGACGTGCCAGGATGGGGGGGCGTTATCAGCCAAAAGTGTGGGGGAAGAATGAGCACGAGCGGGAGCGTTGAAACCTTGCCAGAGTTGCCCTACCTGCTTGCCTTAACTGCAGCACCCAGTGCTCAGGGACGGGGAAATGTTTTAACGGAGATGTTAAAACGCACAGTTGTGGTGTAAAATGAGTAAATCGGGGTGATTCAGCTTTAGTTGTGCCGATAAGGCAGCACCTGCAGCACCCTGCACCCCACTGGGCACCAAGGACCATGGCCAGGATGAGCTTTTGGTGATGCTGAGTGCTGTGAGGGGCAGAGAGAAGTGTCTCCAGGGACAGAGATGGGGGTTTGCAGTGTGCACGGGGGAAAGAGAGGGTATTTTTTGCTCCTCTGGGGTTGACATGCTAAACTGTCTGCAAAGAAAATGAGTATTTTCTTTTTTCCCCCTCCTTCTAGAGCTGAAAGCTCTGCCCTCTCCTCTTCTCTCCTCTTCCCCCATCCTCCCGGAGGTCCCTCTCCCTGGCCTGCCTCCCCCTCCCCACTCCTGTTATCCCCTGACTTTTCCATCCATGAGAAACACCCGCCGGGGTGATGTTTATAGAGCAAATAAATGCCTGCTCTATTTGTAGCGCGGGGGGGACGCACGGCTGGCCGGGGGGGGCTGTGGGGGTGTGGAAGCGGGTGCTCACATCCCCTCCCAGGCCTGCAGGGCTTTCTCAGCCACATCTACCTCGGGCCAAGACTTCCCCTCTCTTCTCCCAAGCTCCCAGAGGAAGTGACCCTGGTGGGCTCCGAAATTTCTGTGGGATGGGATGCTGAAAACCTTGAAGCCCTTCTGAAGCCCAGCCGGAGGCTGGGAAAGGGAACGGGAAATTCCTGCTGCCCGCCCCTCTTTCTGCCCTGGGAGGGCTCTGAGACGGTGGAGGGTGGGGAGCACCCATTAACACGGCTGGGGATGGCAGCACAAGCCGTTGGTGACTCCAAACCCTCCCTCCCTCGCCTGCCTGCAGCAAAGAGGAAAAACAACTTCCAGAAAGCCAAGATTTGGGCAAAAGTAGCAGCGGGGATTCACGGGGCCGTCCCGAGCTGACTCAGAGCTCGCAGCGGCTCCTTCCCCAGCCAGTGAGTCACGGTGATGGGTGAATGTTGCTTTTCTGTCTCCGTGTCTGCGAGGCACGTGATGGGCCCGGCCACCTCAAAACCACGCCGTTTGCCCCATGACTTTCTCCGCTCCCAGCGATTTTTGGCAGTACCCCACCCTTCTCCGGGATGCTTTCCGTCTGCCACTTTCGACTGTCCGGCTGTCAGGCAGCCAAGCGCAGCCCTCGGGCACAGGGCAGCTCCCAGAGGTATTGCCCGGAGCCGTGCGCAATGGGCGACACACCCCGGGGAAGGATGGAAAATGGGAATTTATCACCCCCTTGGATCCACAGCTCAGGGCATAAACATCTCCCGCCCCACCCTGATGCCAGTTGAGAGGCCCTGTTTGGTCTGCCCTGAGGATAAACGCCTGGTAACGGGCGACAAATCAGGCAGCAAACCTGCATCGTCCCTGCCCTGGGGCTGGGAAGAGCCACAGCAGCCCTGCTCCAATGGATTTTAGCCTGGCTTTGGAGAGTCCAATGCTGCCCTGACTCTCAGCTCTGCTTTGCGAAGCAAAGGCTTTGTGAAAGGTTCTCTGACTTTATAGAGTGCATTTAGAATACACTTTATAGAATATATTAATATTCTATCAATATAGAATAAAACCAGAATATCATCAGAATAAAAATCATCCTCATACAATAATATCTAACAATATTCTGCTATATCGGTCAATATAACGTAAAAACTCAACGTCCCTTATTCCGTTCTGTTCACCTCAGCAAAGGTCTGAGGGGTGTCCCATCCCTGTGCAGCACGGCAACGTCCAACCAAGCACAGGGCACGATGGAGACAGCTCAGGGAAGGGCTGCTTTGGGAATGAGGGAGCTCTGATGGACCCCTTCCTTCCTCTGTGTCTCCAGGGGGTTTGGAGATCCGGTGTGGTGAAGGGGCTGGTGGCAAACGCGGCTTGGGATGCCCAGGTGAGAGCTGGGAAGCGCCCAGCAGCTCCGAGGAGTCTCCCAGCTGAAGCCTGGGGTTGATGCTAACACTCGGGGGAGCTGGCTTCCCAAAAAGGAGCCGAGCCGAGCCCAGCACCTGGAAAGGGCCACGGGAGCAGCCCCTGGGAGCCGAGGCTGGGCCGGGCCAACGCCTGTTGCGAACAGTCTGTGCTTTGAGCTTAATTTAGGCACGCAGACTCCCGCCTCCCAGGCCCTGTTCCTGTCCAGCCTTCGACCTGACGTGAGCTCCTCGGGGTGAGCTTAACCCTGTCCTGCAATCCTGCAGGAATGCGCTTATTATATATTTGCCCGCAGCCCTCTGTTGCTAAATATAAGAGCGAGACAAGAATATTCCTCCCCGATTCCCACGATACCAGTTTGTGTTCTCCCCCCTTTTCAGCATTTTTTCCTGTTCTTTCCCATCAGCTGGAAACTTTTCCAGCTGCTTTGAGCGATGACCTTAAAACATGTGGCGTGATCATAAAAAAGAAAGTTTGAATAAATCAGTCGGATTTCCAAAAGTGGAGGAAAGGAAGAGCCGAGGTGGCTCCATGGAGCTGAGAGACCTGGAGAAGGCAGAAGGGATCCTGGATGGATCCCCCGGGGCACCCACTGCTCCCTATCCATGGGCAGGTATCCTGGACAAGCCAGAATCCCACTCGCCTCCCCAGGACCCCGTCACCGTTTCTGGGGCCCACCTCAGTTTTGGAGGGTGTCACATTTTTGGCACCCGCTTGCTGAAATCTTGGGGTGAATGCTGCTCACGGGGAGTCTACACATCCAATTCTCTCTTCTCCCCTCATTCCAAACCTCCAGTAACAGGGATTTTGGGGAAGGGGGAGCCCAGCCTGTGGGTGACCTCGCTGGGAATCGGAGGGGAGCCAGGCTGTCGAAAAACAGTTTACTAAAGCTTCACACTCTGATGTCAAGAGGACAAGTTTTATGAGTGTTTTTTCTTTTTGGTATAATCCTGTATTTGATGAAGTGCATGATGACTCTTCCCACGCTGGGCTAGGCAGAAAGCCCCGGGTTCCTGAATCTGAGCTTGGAGGGAACACAAAACACAGGCTTCACCCCCAAAAACCTCAGCCCTGTTGCTCGTGGCTCTCCCTGATGGAGACGCAGGGATGTCCCACGGTGGGCAGCCCATGGGAACACCTGGAATGAACGCTGCTGGTCTCAGCAGGGATGTTCTCAACTGCAGGGAGCTTGTGGGAAGCTGCTGCCCAGACCCGGGGTCACAGCTGGCACATCTGTTTCAGCCCAGTGCAGAAATAGTCCCCAGAATTGGAAAATGGGTGTAAACCCCCTTTTCTTCCCCAGCCCCGCGTGTCGACGCCAGGGAGATGCCCATTGATCCCCAGAGTTGTGCTACAGCCATGGGAGAGTTACCTGGGGGGAGTTTGGGGGTGTTGGCAGGTGTCAGGGAGAACCATGGGCTCTTTTGGGGGGTTTCTCCAGCCCATTCCCCATGAAAGAGTTTGGGACTGCCGGGGCAGCCCTCAGACCCATCCTGGGCACGGCGCAAGCAACAGATCCATGGGGGGAAATCCCATCCCGGGATGGAAAGGTCAGGGCTGGGAGGAAGGAGACCACTCTGTTCATTAACAAAAGGGATTTTTTTCCACTCAGCTTGCCAGGCACCCTCCTATTTTGGTGCATGACAAAAAATAGAAAGAACAAGGCCTAAGGTAATGAAAGGAGCATGTCCCAGAGGCCACCTGCTCTCTGGGAGGGAACAGGGACAACAAGGGACCAACAGCAGCCCTGCAAGTGCTGAGGGCCACAAGGCTGGGCTTTGGGATCATCCTCCTCCTTGCACTCACACAGGCTGGGATGCAGAAGATGGTTGGGAAGCAAAAGATTGGAGGTTTTCGAAACTGCTGGGAGCAAGCTCCTGCCTCACTGCTGGTCAGAGTCCTGGTCCCCAGGGGGAAGTTTGGGGAAGAGAAACTGCTCAGTGAAATGATATATTATTTTTGAGGTGAGTTAGGACATAAAAATCCTTTTTAAATTTCCTTCACTTTCAAAGCTGCAGATGCCACTGACGCAGTGCTCAGTGAGATCCCAGGCACAGCTTGGAGGGTCAGACCTGTCCCAGTGGAATGAGACCCCAGTCCAGACCCACAGAGCCTGCTGAACCTCAAACCACGGCAGCTCTGAGCATCACGGAGCAGGGGAGGGAGCAGGGGGTGAGCAGGGCTGTGGGACGGCCGTCAGGATGCTGAGGCTGGACACACATCCATGCCAAGAGCTGGGTGGGCAGACCTGGCTGCTTCGTGGGGAAAACTGGGTATAAATCCCACACTTCTGTCCTGCAGGAACTGCTTTGCCCAGCTCTGACCCTGTGCAGCAGCCAGCCCTGTGGCACCGTGGGGGGGACCCTCAGTCCCGGCTGCTCCCCGGTGCCCTGTCACCCCGGGGGTGGTCCCGCACCCCTCTGGGGCTGTGCTGGTGGGAGAGGTGAGCCCCTCACCCCTCGCCCCAGGCCACCGGCCACCCCAGTGCACAGGACGGCCGGGCGGAGCAGCCCCGGGAGGTGCCACACAAACGCTCCAGCTGCCTCCTTGCCGCCAAGCCCCCGCTCCCGGGATGAAGAGGGGCTGCCCTCGCAGACGGCTCCCGTGGCAAGGCCAAACATGGGCAGGGAGGGCTGGCGTGCTCCCTCCCCGTGGCGCCGGGCTTGGCGGGGCAGCGACGGTGCCTTTCTGCCGCCGGCTGCCCCTGGCGCCGACCAAAGCCCCGCGGCTGCTCCGAGGAGCCCCGTCCCGCACGGCAGCGCATCTGCGGGCCACGCTGGGCGAGCCGCCCCTCTCCCACCCTCGGCTTCCCCCAACACCCTGCCCCGAAACAGGCAGCGCCGTGCTCCGGCCAGCCCGGCGACAGGCCCCCCGCACCCTGGGCAGGGACAGCCTGCACCCATTGGTCACCCACGTCCACAGCGCTCCCCGCTGGTTCCCAGCTCTCCCAGGAGCCGTATCCCAGAGTTTCCCACCCTTCGCTCTCGGGTGGGCTGGGGGGACCGAACTCACCTCCGGCCGGGGCTCCCGCGCTGAGGGGCTGGGGGTGGCCGGCCAGCAGCAGCAGCAGCAGCACCGTGGCGATGCCACCTCGGGCACCCATCGTGTCCCCCGGGGCTGGAGCAGCGGCGAGGGCTCCGGGACGGCACAACCTCGGCCGGCGCCTGCTTCCAGGCGAGGGCTCCCGCTACTACTATATTTAATAAAGCGGAGCGAGGGAGGGACCTGTAACTTCTCCCGCCTGTCAGAAAGGAGAAATTCGCTCAGATTACAAACCCAATTTTCCCTCTTAAAGGGCTAGAGGCCCTCGCCACCCACACCCGCTCCTGAAAGCAGCCTTGTTCCCGCCGGGCAAGGAGAGGGAGGAGCGGGGAAAGAGCCCGACGTGGGGTGCGAGGGGCGGCTCCGGAGGCACCGCCTGCTCCAGGCTAAGCGGGATGTCACAGAATCCCAGAATATTCTGAGTTGGAAGCGGCCCACAAGGAACATCGAATCCAAATGTTACGTGAATGGCCCATGCAGGGATCAAAGCTTGGTGTTATTAGCACCATGCTCTGACCGACTGAGCTAATCTCCATAGATCCCTTGGCACCGGGCACTTTTGGGGAAGCAAAGGCAGTTCCTGGTGTCCACACAGACCCAGATCAGTGACTCGGTCCCAAAGCTGCTGTCACCCACCGCTGGCCGTATTCCTGAAGTGGCCGTGCAAACCTCACACCTCTCTCGGCTGGCAATCAGGATGACCTTTGGCCCTCAGGGTTCATAGCACTCCAACTGTGTTAGCAGGACGCTGGGAAAAGAGCTTTCCAGCTTCTCCTCCTGGTGCAAAGCTGATTCAGGACAAGGTCACAACCCTTTGGTGACACAGCATCCCCACCCCGCCTGGCTCCCTGCTCCTTGCTCACGTCCCATCTTTCCAACTCGCTCCAAAGGTGCTCCCCTCCTGCTCCTCGGCTCTTGTGCAGCACACCCCTCCTTCCTCAGGGATGTCTGCATTTCAGGCCCCTTTCCCCCCGTGCCATGTTTCGCTGATGGATTACATGTGGCTCGTTTCCTGCTGGGTTAATTCTAACCCCTCTAGGGCCCTCGGCGTGACTTTGCCGTCTTTGGCAGCATTTGCAACACCTTCCAGCGTACAGTCATCTGCAAACATAATTAATTTGTTGTTTACTTTTGCTTTCAGATCATTAATAAAGACATTAAATAAACCTGGGATGCGCTGCTTTTTCAGTAACTTTTTCTGAGTAATTGCCAGGGGCTCGGTAAGTTCATTAGCTAATTCTGTTCAGTCTGGGGGTTGCATATTAGCCAGGCTGGCTGATTTGTACAGATTCAATTTTGCAAAGCATTCCCTTTCCTGCTCTTTATCTTAAGGGCCTACTGAGGACTCTGGGAGGCTTTTCTCTCTGTCTGTCCTCAGCAGTCCCCTCTCCTTGCCCCTTTTAAGGGCTGATGGAGGAAGAGGGGTGTGCAGGGCTTTGGCCTTCAGGGTGGAGTTTGGTCTCTCCTGTCCCCATCACGTCATGGGCAACAGGTGGGCTGAACACATCCATTCCTCTCCCACCTACCAGGACCATCTCCGACCCACCAGAACCACCTCAACCCACCAGGACAATCCCCAAACCACCAGGACCCCCTCCTACCCACCAACACACATCCCTGGCCTTACTTTAGGCTCTCTGTCCTCAGGTTTGCTTTGCTCACTGAGCCGCTGGGAACGAACCACCCTTTGCCAGGGGAACATCAGCCTTGGATGAGGGCAGCAAGTACAGCTTGGGCAAGGAAATGGTTCCGAGCAACCTGAGTAATCCTTCACCTCAAGGATGCTCAGGGTCCACTCCACAGGCAGGAGGCCGGTGGGAAAATATCCAAGACAAACCTGTCCACAGCAAGGAAAGAGGAAAAACTTCCACTGCTTTTTAAATCACGATTATATTTTCCCCCTCCAACAAGGAAATCACAACCTCTGCTTGAAACTTCCTGTGTTATCCAGAGGAACATCCCCACCAAGTCCTGCCACAAGCAGCTTGGGCCGCCCCCCTCGCCGGAGCCCCGAGCACAGCCCTGTGCCCCACATCTGGCCAGCACATTTCCCATCCTCCAGCCAGGCCCCGGCGGCAGCGGGGGATTTGTTTTTCCCTTTCCCAGCCAACATCTGGCTGAGCGGCAGAGGGGCAGAGCCAGCGGGGAGCGGTGTCTTCACTCTCCGGGCAGGACTGGCAGCCTGGTTCTGCACGAGGGAGCCTCGTTCTTCCCCCGCAAGGCAGCTCCAACCACGGGGAGCCAATGCCAATGCCAGCTCCACTTTCTGGCAGTGGGGAGCTGCCTTTGCCCTTTGGTGAGTGCCCACTGAGGGGGCTGGAGGCTTGGGGGGACTTTGAGGAGGGGAAAAAAAGTAAGAAAAATGAAATTCTTTCCTTCCCCCACAGTGCTGGGGCTGGTGTTTGAGGCAGCCACAGTTCCCATCCCTTCTGGTGCAGGGCTGCTCCCCTCCTCCTCTCGGTGCTGGCTGACCCGCCGGCCTCCGGACGCATTTATTTATCCGATCCCAGCTTTATTTAGGATGTGTTTCCAGGGTAGCCGGTACAGAGGGAGGTGTGGAGGGCTGCCGACGGGGTCCACAGCTGCAGCCCTCCACCCAGAGCCCTGCCATGCCTGCGGGGCACCCTGCTCATGTGGGCACCTCTCAGTCACCTCATCCCTCATGGGAACCCCGCTTCATCTGCTGCCTCTCAGCACCGTGCGGGCTGGCCAGGCAGGGAGCCCTTTCCACGGGACAGCCCTTTCCCTGGCAGCTCCGTGGCCTGTTTGCTTGGCACGGGCAAAGCCGCCCTGGCAACTATTTCCCTGGAATGCCAACATTCACCTGCGGCGAAGGGGCTCCCTGTGCACCCTTCAATAAGCAAAACTCATCTCCTCTACTCTCCTTTTCCCTCCAAAACGACACCCTGCACCCTGGCTGGGCCTCATGCCAGACCCAGGCTCTCCCCTGCCACCCACCACCGGCACGGGAGGGGGTCGGCCGCCCACGGAGCGAGGATGGGGGCCCGAAGGCTGTGAGGGGCTGCAGCTGGGGAAGCGAGTCTGTCCGAGGGAGGAGAGCGGCAGCGTGCTTGGAGCGCGCCGCGAGCGCCTGGAAGGAATATCCCATCCGGCGCTGGCAGGAGAGAGCACATTCATGAATGCTGCTGGGATTTAGCTTCTCAGCATCTGCCTTCCCATGTGCTGGAGGGATTATAAAAGGAAACGAAGCAAAGCCTTTGGATCTGACCTGGCTGAAGCGATGCCCTGGCCGGAGGTAGCGGGTGGAGCTGGCCTGAGGTGGTGGGTCTGTCTGCAGCCTCGGCCGTGCACCCATTTCCCCAGGAACGGGGGGTTTCCCTCTGTGTGCTCGGGGCATAAGCACTGAGAACCTTGTGTCTGTGGTTTGAAACAGCTGGGCAGATGTGCTGGGCTCACCCAGGGGAGTAGAAGGGGATGTCACAGGGCTTGTTTGGTGTTTCTGACATGCCTGCCCTGTCTCGAGGATGAACTCAAGGAGGAAGAGGATGCTGCAGGGCGTTGGGGTGCTGTGGGCAGCTAGGGTTGCTGCAGAGAGCTGGGGGTGCTGCAGGAAAGTTGGGAACGCTGCCCGCCTCTGCATTAGATGGGAGAAGCACAGTCCGAAGCCTGTTTCGTGTCTGCAACCACCAACAAACCAGGCTTTGTACTTGTGGTGCTCTTCATTCAAGGAGACAAACAGTTGGGCCCGGGGTGCTAATCGTCCTGACAAGCTGCACCTGGGCTCCCATGTGGCTCTCACCACACCCTCCACGCTGCCCACCACCCCAGCTGCCTTTAAATTCAGGTGCCTTCAGCTTTTCTTCCTTCTTGCTTGAGCTGTGCTGTGAGCCTGGTGGGATGCTGGGCCTGGACAGAGCGTCTGCACCCCTTACCCAGTTTGGGGGATTCCCTTGCTCTCAGAGGACCAGGATGGGAGTGAGGAGGTGTCCCCAGCATGGTGAGCAAACCTCTCCTCTCTGTTAATTGGTGCTGCTTTACAGTGTTCCCACCTGGGTACCTCACGTGCAGCCTCTGTACAGGGATGGGGTTTTAAGTCCCTGAAAAGTCACGTGCTGGGGCTTTGGTGCTGTGCTGGACCATGGGACAACCCCTCTGGAGCAGCACCACAGCTCTGCTGCTGCTCCCCCAGACCCTGTGCAAGGGGTTTGATGTGAGATGGGCTTTATTTACACCTGTGGGGGGTGTGGAGGGCTGTGGCTGGCTGTGGCTGTACTTCCCTGTGACTAATACCTTTTGCTCTTCCTTGAGCACAGAACACATCACTCCCCAGCATTAGTTTTAAAAAGGAAATCAATACAGCCTATTTATTTTTAGCTTGGATTTAGGATGCTTTGGAAGAGGAGCTGAGCTGTGGAGGCAGCAGGCTCACCATCTTCTCCAGGGCTTGTCAGACAGAGGAACCAGCTTTTAACACTAGGTAGATATTGACTGATGTATTCTCAAGGAGCTAATTCCCCTCTGTGTGAGTGGGGAATTCTCTGAGGGCATGGGAAGGCCTTGGAGCACGTGGGAGAGCAGCAGTGGTGAGCTGTGCTGGCTGCTCAGGCTGGTACTGGGTATCCAGTAAGGTCTTGGGATGTGACAGGGCTGGGCTTGGTCTTGGGGACCTTGTGATAGTAGAATTGTAGAGGGGTTTGGGTTGGAAGGGACTTTAAAGCCCATCCGGTTCCTGCCATGGGCAGGGACACCTTCCACTGTCCCGGGTTGCTCCAAGCCCCATCCAACCTGACTGAACATTTTCACGAGGTAGCCACAGCTTCTCTGGGCACCCTGTGCCAGGGCCTCCCCACCCTCACAGGGAGGAACTCCTTCCCAATATCCCATCTAACCCTGCCCTGGCAGTTTGAAGCCATTCCCCCTTGTCCTGTCCCTGCACGTGACAAGCACCGTGTCTGCTTGAAGAAATGCTCTTCCTCACCAAGCCAGAGCTAAAGCCCACTAAAACCAGCCTGAGGCCGTGGCAGGCACTGGGAGCACTGGGAGTTGGCAGAGCACTGGGAGCAGGGTGGGGGGTGAGGAGGAGGTCTGTGGCGGCCCTGCTGGGCTGGATGCGGCAGCGAGGTGTGTCCGGGATGTCTCGGTCTCACGGGAACGTGATCGCGGGGACCCTCCTGCAGCGGGCAGGGCTCGGGAGCCGCTGGCAGCGGCCGCAGCCCAGGAGATGGCACCAGCGCTCCGCGCTTGCCCGGCCAGGGACGGGAGGAAGGGAGGGATGGAGGGATGCTCCCGGAGTGGAGGGCAGGGATGCTCCGGGGGGATTGGGATGGGATGAGCAGGGGCCATGCAGGCCCCACTGCCAACTCGGGCCGTTGTCAGTCCCAGTCTAAGCGGGTGGGGACACGCTGGGGACTGATCCCCCTGCTTCTGGTCCGGCAGTCGTGCTAATTTGGGAGGGTCTTACCTTGCTGCTGTTTGGCCCCTTGTTGCCCATCTCTGCTGTCACTGAACCAGCCTGGGGAGGTGTGCGGGTGCAGAGACCTGCCTTCCCAAACACACATTTGTAGGCTGCCAGGAGGATGCACCAGAACAGCAGCAGCTCGAAGCCCTGACCCTGGAAAGCCCTGGCTGCTGCTTCACCTGCTGCTCACCATCCAGCTTCTGGGAGAAAGATGAAGGTGTGTTCTTTACCTGGGAAGGTGGTGGTTTCTCCAGGTGCCCTGACCTGGCCGGGGAAGATGCTCGTACTCCATCCTCCATACATCTCTCCATCCCCAGCCAAGCTCACAGCGCCTGAAGCCCCCAAAGCTCTTATTCATCCCCATCTTATGTGTGGATTAAGCAAAGAAAGATGCAACGAGTCCCTCTCCCCCTCACCTCACGTTGCTCCAGCTTCCAGTGCTGTGGTTTCCCTCCCAGTCAGGTTTAACCGTGGGATTTCTCTCCCGGCAGAGGAACCCATCTGTCTTGGAGCAGATTAGAAAGATGTCACTTTGGCGGCACAGCCATTTATCACGGCGGCTGGGGAAATTAGCAGGGCCCGAGCAGGGAGGAGGGAAATTGGGCTTGTCCTGGAGCTCTAAGTAGAGGTTGTGGGGAATTCTAGCTAGACTATTTCTAGCTTGGCATTAGTGCGTCCTGAAAAGAAAACCGGTGCCTTGGATTTCCACCTTCAGGTCCTGATGCAGCAGAGAGCAATAAATTCTATCAAAATTTACAGGGCAGAATGGCTGGGCTCTCTCAAGCATTGGGGTTTTATCCAAAAGCTAATATCCTCCTTCCAGTTGTTAATTCCAGGAGCCAGGGTATAAATGAAGACATAATAACAACAAGGGTGGGACAAACCACATCACCCTGCTGTGGTTTGCAAGGTTACCTGCACCTCTCTCTGGGAGCAGCCCGGGGGACAGCAGTGGGACAAGGGGCCTCAGTCACTGTTTGCCAGCTGGAAACATGACAAAACTCAGGAAAGGGAATAAAATTTTTTTAAAATGCTGTTTTGTAGCCACAGTGCTGCAAACAAACGAAGAGTAAAATGCAAATTAAAACAGATAAAAATTCCTTGGCAGTGTCCCCTTTAAGCGTCATATATTTTTATCTGGCTCTGGTTTTATTTGCTGGAAAGAGAAACATAAAGAGAGAAACATTCAATTAAACCTGCTTGTCAGCTGGAGCCCCCAGGCTGTGTCCCTGGGGGCTGGAAAAGGGGGCTTTGCTGGGGGTCTCCTTTGCACTGTCCCCATCAGGGAGAGCTCGGGGTGGCTGGGACCATCTCTCGCCTGTCTGCTCGCCCACCGCTGTCACAAGCAGCTCGTGGCACAGGGTTGTGTTTGCAAGGCAGTACCAATCACCATAGTAACCAGGGCCCTATTTCTGGCAGGATTTGTCCCCCTGGCTGCGTGGCAAAGTGGGGCCGTGTCCTCCACGGAGCCAGGCTGGCGCTCCTCAAGGGCACACTCGTGTTTCTGCCCTCTTCCTCTTTGTGCCACCAGCCTCACCTTGCCCATCGCCTGCTGGCTTCTTTCCTGGCTCCTCTCTCTGCCCTTTCCTTCTCTTCTCCGCAGTGCCCCAGAGCACCTGGACTGGTGCTAGAAGGACCCAAGCCCTGCAGTAAGGAGGCCCCATAAATCCAGGGGTCAAAGCTGGGACTTTTGGGACAGCAGCTGCCTCTTCAGTTGCATGTGGGGACTCTGGTGTCTACACACCACTAACACAAGAGGGAGATGCTTTACGGGATGGTTTCTGCTTGGATCACCAGCTTTTCCTTCTGGAGGGTGAAATGTTGGCGTTTCCATGAGCTGTATCAATCCATAAAGATGTGCAGCAGTTTCTAGATGGCAGGAATGAGGGATGAGGGCCAGCTGTGAAGCCCAGCATGTGACATTTTCCTGTGAATACAGTATCTGTGGAAAGAGTCAGAGAGAAGGTCCAGGGGATAAGTTTCTCCCCAAAGCAGGCAGGGCTTCTGTGAACATCCCCTGCCCCACCAGGCAGAGCTGATTCCCAATAAAAACTGGTGATGTGGAGGATCTAGGCCACGTGCTGCTGGGAAGGAACCAGCTGCTGGCTTTTTTTTTCTGTGAAGGCACAAGGCAACGGAGAAGATGCTTCCAGAAATAATCCCCTTGTGGGTACTTAGACTCGTCTTGGTGGGAAGGGAATCTTCTGGCCTGGGTAGAAGATGCTGGTTAGCAGTGGTGTGGCAGGAGCAGCTGCAACGTGGACATCTGTCTCCTCATAACTAGAGTGAGACCAATGCCTTGTTCCCTTGCATGAATTCATCAGTTGGCAACGACTTTCTGTCTCTATTGACCCTGGGCTGGAGCCGAGCCAGCGACATGGAGAGAAAAGGATCTATTTAGCCATAAAAAATACTCCTGAGGTATCTTGAGCCTCTTCAAGCTCCAAACACTGGTGGAACCATGGGGAGGTGCTGGTAGGACTGGAGCACCCAGTATGGGTGCGTGGAGCCTCGCTGAAACCTCGGGCGATGCCCATGAGAGGTAGGAGAGCTGCTCTCCAGGCATATAAAAAATGTCAGGGAGAGTGGCAGCTCAGCGGCCCGGGGCAGGCTCGCCTCCTGCCAGGATCCTGCAGCCCACCAGCAGCTTCATTGAGCCCCTGGAAAACTGTCAGCCACTGACGTGGCACAAATAGAGCTGTTCCACTGAAGAAAACCAGACAAAACAGCCTCTGTTGTGTTTCCACTTGATGTGCTCTTGGTGAACCCCTGGCTGTGTCTGGGTCACGCTGCAGACAGAGAGAGGGAGGTAGAAATGATAGAAACGGGACAAGAGCCAGCAAAGACTGACTAGCTGGAGAAGGAAATGGGGCAAAAATGTTGAAGGTGAGAGAAGAGCCCCCATCCCTGAGGCATGGGTTTGCTTCAGCCCTTCCATCGCCTCCTCAGCCTCTCCAGCCAACGTCCCTCTTCCCCTCTACTCCTCTACATCTCTCCAGCTGACACCATGCATGTTCCCACCCTCTCTTACCCCCATCAGAACCCTCAGTTAGGGAGCTGTACCTGCTTCCACAAAATCATGCGTCCCCCTCCTCATTCTGTCCCCTTAAAAGGATGAAAGTTCCCCCTTGTTACTGACTTTGCTCGTTCCACATACTCTCGGGGAGGCACATCAAATTTAGTTCTTGTGCAGGTAATCATTATTTTTATTTTCTAGCTTGTTAGAAGGGCCAGGTACATCCCAGAAGACTTTCCTGTGAAAGCCAAGGCTGCCAGCATGTGCATGGAGAAAGGATCAAGAAATCTTCATCTGGATGAAGATGATCCCCAGACAACCCAGAGCCTGGGGGAATTAACCACAGGAGGAAGAACTCAGATTGGAGGAGGAAGAGTAAGGCAGGAGGAGTAAAGGATGAGCCAGCTGTAAAGAAAGGAGGAGAGAGCTTGGAGGCTGTGAGGGTGGATTTTTGGAGTAGATTTGGGTTGTGTTTGTTGGAAACTGCTCCTTTGTCAAAGAGAGCGTGTGGGGAAGGTCAGGCTCGATAAATCTCCCCGGTTTGAAAGCCGGCGTTCAGAAACGCGCCGCAACGTCCATTCCTGTGATTTGTCAGCATCCAACACAGTGAAGAGTTGGTTCAAAAGACTTTTTGCCTAGGAAATGTGAGTTTGCAGTGCAGCATCTGAAGATGAAAAATGAAGCAAACCCTGATGGCTGAATCCAGTCAGGATTTCTGGTGCGGTGGGTTTGGCTCCCATTCTTCCCTCGCAGCTCTTCCTGGCCGTCCCTGTGTCTTTTGTGGTGACCAAGCCCTTCCCTATCATTTCTAACAAGAAAGTGTCTGAAATCCAGTCTAGAACCCTGAAAAGGGGATTCAGGAAAGCAGAAATTCAATCCTCAGTCTTGCCCAAGTTCTGTTTTTGGGAGTGCTGTCACTGACTCCCACCCCTGATTTTCCAGCGTGGCTCCAGCCCCGGGATGTAGGGAACATCCTCAGCCTGGCACTGACACAGGGTAAGTCACTGAATTTGGGCAATCTTTAAATATTCTGCGCTAGAGTGACTTGTGATTGTTGTGGGGTTAATCGGGATTAATGGAAATTAAATGAGAATGGTGGAGAAGCCTGAGAGGACTAAACTGCATTGGGAATAGGCTGTAAGGGGGGAAGCGTTACCTGGAAAGTGCCCGGGGAGGTGGCTGCGGGCAGGGGATGGAGTTGGGATGGATGGTGAGTGGAGCTGGGGGATGATGTGAGAGGGGACCTGCCTGCCAAAGACACCCTGCAGAAGCTCTGGGGGCAGGGCAGGGATGCAGGAGCAGAGCTGCCTGCAGCCCCACACCACCTCCTCCCAGTGCCTGTCTTCGAAGAGGGACTTGACTCACCTCCAACTGTGGCTTGTGGGATTTTGTATTTATGTTTTTTTTTCATCTGGAAAAGTCTCATGGGGGCAGCTGTTGAGAGGCAAAGAAGCTGAATTGGATTTTTGTGCCTGCACGAAGTAGGCTCTGGTTACACAGTCCGAGAGAATAGGATCCTAAATTGGATTTCGCTGCTCACTTGGAATGGGCTCCAGTCGTGTGGGATTATTGGGGATTTAAAGCTAACATATAGGAAATGATAATGAAACCATCACCCAGCCAAGAAGCTGGGGAGCTGCTACATTCACAAATGAGGAGGAATCTCCCAATTAACACCTGAGCCATGAACAGAGCATTGCTTGGGATGCTGGAGTGTAAATCAAAATTTACAGGATCACAGGTGGTTATTATCTCCTCCTCTGATGTGAAACAAAGGCACATGTGCCAGCATAGCCAGCTCCATCCCACTCATTTCCTTTCCATGCCTTTCCCAGCCAGGCAGGCCCTCACGGAGGGCTTGAGGGCTTTGCAGATCCATGGATGGGTCGTGCCAGCACCCTGCCATGGATCTGCAAAATCCCTGTGTTCTCTAGTGAAATCAATACTAGATTTATTTTTTTGCACGAGTGAGATTTGGGATGCTTTACTGGCTTTGCCTGGTGCTGAGATTTAATGTCTGATTTGTTTGCACTCCTCTCCCTCACCCTTGTTTTGGCCCCAGAAATGTCAAGGCTAATTGGAAGTGTTATTTCTCCTCTTGTTTTAGCATCACCCACCCTGGGACACCGGGTGGAATGTACCAGCATTACCTGGGGCTGGGGACAGTTCAGTTTGGGGAGTGCTCCCACAAGAGGCTTAGCCAGAGACCATGGCTGAGAGTTGGGGCCCTGATCTGATCCAACAGCTCTTTTGATGGAGAGAGAATCCAAGTGGAGCTGTGGGAGCCCATTTGGCAAAAGGAGGTTTGGTCAGCAGGTGGGATTTGGGGGTGAGAGGGTTGTGAGGCTCCCTGGGTCCCTGCAGAGGGGTCCTGCTCTGGGGAACCAGGGAGCTGGCTGCTGCTGGGGGCTCCTGGTGGGGCAGGGAGCAGGGCTGGGTGCCAGCAGATGGAACTCTGGAATGTGCCACTCAGCTTCTGCAGAGGCTGCTCCCAAATGGCTTCCCTGAGCTGGGGCTGGCTGCCCTCCAGCCCTGCCCTCCAGCCCTGCCCTCCAGCCCTGCCCTCCAGCCCTGCCCTCCATCCCCCTCACTGCCTGCAGCCCCTGTGCCCCACATCTGCTCCTCATCCAGGTACTTTCCAGCCCCTGCTTTGCTCTCCCCGGGGGTGCTGGGTGTGATGAAGGAGGCCAGAGGCCCCCTCCTGCCAGAGGGGGCTGCCCAGAGACTCCAGCCCCAGGTTTTGGGGCTCGAGTTGGAAAGGGGAGCAGCACGGGGAGGAGGGCTGGGAGCAGAATCATGCAGAGGCGGTTTATTTTCTGTCCCTTGGGTGGTAGGCTCTCACCTCTGCCTCAAATTACTAGTCATGTCACATCTTGGGAGGCTTGAAATTGTGTTTCTCAGCAATGTTCCCAAAGAGATTAGAAGCACCGAGATGGCTGAAATACCCTCTGAGCCTGGAGCAGAACAAGCCACCGAACAAGGAGTGGGATGGGGAAAGAGCTGCAGCATCCTCGTCAGGGTGGAGAGGAGGGCTGGGGGCAGCTCAGCCCTGGCCCCTCCCCAAGTCCCTCCTGGCTGAGGATTGATTTTTCAGTGCTGGTTCATCCTGGTGCTCATGGGATGTGGTAAGGGCTGGGGTAGCCACCTACCCTCTGGCACAGGGTGGAGAGGCCCAACCACCATCCCAAATAGTTCGTGGTGTCTTTTACCCCATCGAGCACAAGGTGCTGCCCTCCAGATTCACAGATGCAAAGTGGGGAGCTGTGATTTATGGGAATTAAGAAGGGCCAAGCAGCCAGGGAGCAGCTGACCCTAAGCATGGAAGGGATGGGTTTCCAGGGCTGAGAGGAGAAGGCAGAGATTCAACACTTCCTGATATGAGGCAGAAGCTGCTTGTCTTTCTGAAGCTTGGCTGCTAATTCCTGCAGTTGCCCAGCTCCAATTCTTCACGTCCTTTTTTGGGTGCTGGAACCCCTGCACAGCAGAGAGCTGCGTTGGCTGTGCCTCTGCATCCTGGGCCCCACTGTCCCCCTCCCTCCCGTCCTTATCCCCGTTCCTGGGACTGTGCAGAGCTGTCTGAGATGTCACCGAAGCGAATTGGTCCCAAGGTGCCGCTTTGAGGGCCTGGCTGACAGAGTGATTTGTGATCAGCTGGCTGAACCGACACATCACGCAGCAATTAGAGACCTCCTGGAATGGGAGACATCCAGCCAGGCGGGGACGGAGCCGGGTACAAATATTGGAGGAGCCGTTAAAGATGCAAACCTGTTATCTCCCAGGCAATCCAGAGCCCCTCGCGAGGGTATTAGTGCCAGAGCAGCACACAGGGATGATGGATGCGTCCATAGGCGTGGGTCCTGTGTTATGGAGCGGATGGAAAGTCGAGCTCGATGACAGACGTGTCTGCAAACGTGGCCATCATCTCAATTACAGCCTGGGAAGAGCTGCAGGGCGTGAGGAATGGGAATGGGAATGAAAGGGGCGTCAACAGAGTGGGACAAACTGGGGCTTGCTGCGAGGAGAGGTCCGAGTGTTGGAGAGCCAGAGAATTGGTGAAGGAGGAGCTGGGATTGAAGGAGGAGCTCGAGTGGTTGGGTTTATTTGGTGAAGATCTGCCTCCCACTGGGATTCACTGCTCTGGACTTCACTGGCTAATTATGCTGCCCCGTTCCTCGTGACCTGCAGGACTCAGCTAAAGCCTTGCCTCTGAGGTCAGCAAAGCTAATTGAACTGAATGTCCAGCGAGAGCATCTACGTGGCTCTTTTCAGAGCGGGCTTTTTCCATACCTCTGGAAAAATGCAAGCTGAAAGGGAATTGTCCTCTCCTCTGAGCCTGGTGGGACCTGCGGCTCCAGTCCTGGCTGAGCTGTGCCTGGGGAAGGCGGTCCTTCAGCACATGTGGAGGGAGAGCTCAGGGCAGTTGGATCCTGGGGGTCTTTAAGGTTTCCTGCTCCGGTGAGAGACCCCCAAACCTATTTTTATCCGGTTGTGCAGCTTTCTCTCTGCAACAACAATGTGCTCAGTGTGCAGAGTGAAATTAATACAGAGCCACATTTACCCTGGGAATATTTGAGCAAGTTTTTAAATGAATATTCATGGGAATGTTCATGCTCTTACGTCTTGCTTGGCCCATCATGGCTGTAACTGGGCAGCTGGGTCAGCGCTTTCTGGGGCATCGCTTGCCATGTCAGAAAAGCTGGAAATATCCCAAAAGACTGCATCCACCTCTGATTTGCTCTGCAGCCTTTGAAGTTGTGGATATGATGCGAAACCTGATGTTGACACCTGTACTGTGAGAAAAGAGGAGCCTGTGCCCGGGGTGCAGCTCCTGTCTCCCATCCCAGTGGTGCTGGTTGGCTGGAGGAGAGGGAGTTTGCGGCCCTGAGAGGGAAGGTGTCCAACATCCAGGAGCCAGGTCAGAGCTGCAGGATACGTGTGGACTCTGCAACTGTAATAAAAGTATGTGAGCTGACCTGTGGCCAGCTCCACAGAGATCTCAGTGCTGCAGCTAAATGAGCTGGTAGCAGATTCGGGCAGGACTAAAATTAAACCAGGTCAGGTACAGGCAGTATCGTGGAGCCAGGAGCCAGAGTTTCAAAGCACGCTCGCTCTGAGAGAGGGAGAGCAGGAAAAAACCTTCCTGCGTATGCAGAGGACATTTCCAGAGCTCTAATCCTTTGATTATAACAGATCTTAGGAGAAACTGTGCTACTCCTTGAAGATGGGAAGGGAAAAAACCCGTAACTATTCTGAACTGATGGAAGTGGAGCTGCTAATCAGAGGAGAATAATGATCTATTTATTGGATGTGAGACATTTAATAATGAAATACCAACTGTCTCCCCTAATTCCTGTGACTAATGGAGAAGGACATAGTAAAAAGTGCTGGAAGACAGACTGAGGTGGGGCAGTGGGTGTTTAGACAAAGAGGACAAAGAGAAAACATGAACCAAGGGCTGCCAGCAGCTTCAGGAGGGGAATCGGGGTTTCCGGGCTGTATTTCAGGAGAGGGGAATAAAAATACACCCATGGATACACCCATTAACCAGCCAGGGGATCTGGGGCTGTTGGAGAGGAGCCTCTGCTCGTGCAGAGGCTGCAGCAGCTCAGGGTGCTGGTGGAGTGATCCTGTCCTGGACTCTGGGTGGTGAGGATGGCACGTGGGGATGGCTCGGGGGGCTGTGCCTGGCAAAGCCCCTGAGCCACTGGACAGAGGAGGTGTGACAAGTGGCTTCTGCTCCATTCCTGGAGCTGCACGTGCCTCCCCCAGTGCAGTAGCAGAGCCTGTAGCTAGGTGCCACTCAGCACCAAGGCGTCGCTATTTTTTATGAACTAAGAGAACATTCCCTAATGCGCCTTGGAACATTATCGTAAATAATTAAATCTGAACTGCAGTTGTCACAGTAAATGAACAAAAGATTGTTCCGCTCCCCATGTGCAAAGTACAAATCACAGACTTTTAGTCTCCCTCGATTTTTACTGCCAATTTAAGGAAAATGGCAAAGAACCGATATAAAGTTTCCAGGTTGGGAGAGAATCCAAAATCCCTCTGAAAAAGCCAGCATTTGGGCAGATCTAATCTGTTTTTCTCTCTGCAAGGGCTGAGGAGATTGGGAAGCTTGTTGTGATGGCTGAGATCATAGAATTTCAGAATGGCTTGGGTTGGAAAGGACTTTAAAGATCACCCAGTTCCAACCCCCCTGCAGGGACATCTTCCACTAGACCAGGGTGCTCAGGTTTCCTGGGATCTGCAAGTCCTACCTTAAAAGTAAAGCTCAAATCCCTCTCCAGCTGAGGAAATGCTTCCACTTGTGCTTAAGTTAAAAGGATGCAACAGGGCACAATTAGGGGGCCATTTATGTAACAAAGGTTTAGTTTAGCTCTTGGGCCATCCCACCGGGCTGCTCCTACATCAGCTGCTAGAGCCAAGCAGAAAACGATGTTCCCAAGAGGTGGGATCAACAGCCTGGCATGGCCTGGACTGAGGGAGAACAAAATACAGCCTGTGTCTGGAAAGATGGCTCCTGTAAATCACAGGCACCCCTGCAGCCACCCAGGCTGTGCTTTGGAGAGCATCTCCTGCCCCCTTCCCTTGCCTTGATTTAGGGCTGTTGGTGTTGAGGACACAACGATTTGCTGATGGATCCTGCTGCCTGTGATACCTATCTGAGGTATGTCTCACCTCCCTAAATCTTCCTGTACGGGTCTTAATTCAGTGCAAAACGACACCGCAGGTGTCACCGGCTGGGTGCTGGCTTAGGTGGGATCCCCAGGCTGTGGCCACCGTGCCCAGCACGCACCACTGGCCTCCAGCAAGGGAGAGCGAGTGGCAGAATAATCACCTTCCTCCGCTCCATTCCAGGTTTATGATGCAAAACGTTTTAAAAGGGCGAATAATTAAGTGCTGCTCATAAAAAGGGTTGCTTGGCACTGCTGCCAGACTCCTCTGGCTCCAGGATCCGTGATCCAGATGGGGCTGTGCCGAGCTGAGACCCATCCTCTGCCGGACACTGGGCTCATCCCGTGGGCAGAGGGGGGACTAAATACCCCAGTTTCCTCTGACAAGGAGGACAGAAACTTTCCATTTGCTGAACAGGTCCCCATAGCTGAATCCCTTCACAGGCTGTCCGGCGCAGGGGGTGTTTCTCTTGGCAAGATCCAGCAGTGGTAAATAATCCAGAATTCATGCTTGATGAATGTTCGCTCCACGCCAGCCTGTCTCCTGAGAGTTATATAATTCCCTTTCCTGCAGCTCAGCTGTAAATCCAGAGTGATTCATGGCAGGTCCCTCCACCAAAAGCATTTACAGCCCTGCCACCCTTGGGCAGGGAAGGACAGGGCGGAGGGCACGGGGTGGCCTGTGCTGCGCTGGGGGAACGCTGCTTGCCCAGGCACACGGCGTCTCCACGGGCTGAAACTCTTGGGCAGGGTGGCTCTGAGTGGCATCAGGTGTCCCATGAGGATGGGACAGTCTGGTCCCCTTCCTCTGGCTGACAGCAGGCCTCTCTTTCTTTTTCCTGGCCTTGCAGTGTGGGTGAGCCAACCTCCGTGGCTCCACAAGGGTCCTGTCAGCTCTGAAAGTCCCAGAGAGCAGGGGGAAGCCAAATTACTGATGGATTTTTGGAGGGAACCGACCCTTATTCTGCTGTGCAAGCTCCTGCCTGGCCACAAGCCTGACTAAGGTGGTGGAGGCCTGTGGGATTTATGGTCGGGCTGGGCCCTGCCCGCTCCAGTACTGCTGGAGGGGGCTGTGGCACCCCAGGGACTGGGGAATGAAGAAGCAGCTCTGCAGATATTCCTGTTGCAATGTGTTCAGCGCTCAGGGGTGATATCCTGTCTGCAATATTAGCAAACATGTAACGGAGTCTATCCCTATTCCCCCCTTAAATCAGATGGACCCCGTGGTGGAGCGGAGGGAGCTGAAAAATTCCCCAGGCAGTTACAAAGGGAGGGAAATTTAATTAATTCTTATCTCCGACAGAGGCAGCAAGCAGCAGGCAGGAAAAGGGATCTTTTTGGCCTCTTTTCCATGCTGCGGAGCTGGAGGGTAAGGGAGGCAGCTGGACTCTGCTCAGCAGAGGGGCTCCCCATTCCCATCCTGATGCCTGAGCACGGGAATCTGCTGGGAGGAAAGGAAACAGAAGCCTGCCAGCCTGCTGCTCATAGGTTTGATCCATCAAAATCCAGGCACCTAACCACGTCAAAACACTGGGACATATAAATAGCTATTTCCAGGTACTGGAAGTATGTCTAAATAAAACCAGCTCTGCTCAACTGCTCATCCCAGACGATAAACACCTGTAAATTGTGAGGTGGCTGTGACGCACTGCTGGAGCACACCCAATCCTACTTGGAAAAATATTTTTGAGTGGTATTTATCTCTGGTGGTTGGTTCTGGGTTTGAGAGATCACTGCAGGGCTGGATGGTGCAGAGAGGGGCAGAGAGGGAGCCAAGAGCATGGAGCGGGGCGTGGGTGGTTCTGGGGAGAAGGGGGCACGTGTCTGATGGTGGGATGGAGACCCCCTGAAAGGCTCACCTTCTGCAGCTGGTCCAGAAGCTTCAAAGCAGCCTCTGGAGCATGAGGTTTTGAGCAGAGCCAGGGTCGGTGGGGGGTGTGCTGCAAGGGGATAGCTGCTCCGAGCACCTCAGCTTCCCCCCCAGCTGCTTTTACCCGGGGGCAGAGGTGGGGATGGTGGGACCAGGTCTCAAGGACAAACCCCAGTCATGGTGAGGCTGTGGTGCTCTGCTCTGGGCAGGAGAAGAAGGTCCCTGCCCTACGCAGGGTGTTCGAACTCCATCCAACTTCACCAACGCTGATCAATTCCTCAGTTTTTAATGTTCCTGTCCTCCCAAGACGCTTCGTTTTCTTTTTTCTCTTCTTTTTCTCCCTGTCACTGGCCATTGCATTTTCATCTTATTCTGCCGATAGTTCATTTTCATTTGACATATTAATCTATGCTTCTTTCTGTAAAGATAACTCATGCCTGCGCGATGGCAGGAGTGCATAACCAGCACCACGCCAGGAATATTTTACTCCCTTTGAAAAGGCGATGGAATAACAAGTAACCAGAGTTGAGCTGGTATCACCCATCCATTTTAAGAAGCCAGAGGTCCTTGGCAAGAGACCTGGTGTAAGAGCTTTGCAGGTGGGTGAGATTCGGAGCAGGAGCTGGGGGTCACGATGCCAAGGTGGGGCTGGATGCTGGGGCCCCCCCCTTCCCGGCACACACTGGAACGTTGGGCTGTTGGCACTGGGTTCATTTATTTGCTGCTGTTAATCAGAGTTGTGGCTGCCTGGCAGCTTTAATGCTGTTTATATAAGGAACGGTAGCAGTGTACAAGAGCAATTATTCCCACCAACATGCCCAGGGGTGGGAACTGTGCTGATTCCGCCACCCCATTCCCTGACAGTGGGGGCATGGGAGGCACCACACAGGGTGGCAAATGTCACCGAGAGGAAGATTTGACAGCAAAAGCTGCCCAGCTTCCCCTGCACCCATCTGCCAAAACCACACAGCTCCGGGGATGCTCCCGGTGCTGTTCCCTTAAATGCTTAAAAGGACTCCATCTGGTTTTAATTATTCAAATGAGCTGACAGGGTAATCAATATAAATGGTTAAATGTGGCCAGGACTAGTGTCAGCTCTGCTGCAGCACCCAGAAAAGCTCTGGAGAGGGGGTTTAGCTGCTGGAGGGGTGCTGGGGTTCCCCTCGTCTGTGGAGACGGGTGACAGCGCAGCCTAGGCTGGGGGTCATGGGGAGGGTGCGTGTCCACAGCCACCCTGTCAGACGCAGGATTTAGAGCCATAACCTGCGGTACTTCTGGCTCTGGCTGCTTTTTTATTGCTAATATACTGCTAATTGCACTCTGCTGTGTGGTGATACTAATAAAGAGAGATTTAGAAAGCAGGAGGCTGGAGAGAGTAAATCAAGGGCACGGCACAGCCTCAGCTCTCTGCATCACAATTACCCACAGCTCCCCGGCACCCGGGAAGGGTGAGGGACCCCACCACCGAGACCTGCATCTGGGGTCCCCATAGCACCCCGAGATGCTGCTGGGTGACACGTCCTGGGGTGGGAACCGCAACTCCTCCCTGGTGCTGGAGGACTTGGGTCCCTGTGCCCTCCATGGCAGCAAAGTTTCTCCTGACCCCCTTCTCCTCTTGGAGCTGTGGCCGTGCTGCTTTTTTGTTGTGTTGCCATGGAAATGCTGCCTGCATCCAACCCTGGTCCTGCCTGCGTCCCACCCTGGTCCCGCCTGTTTCCACCCTTGGGCCTCCCTGCCTCCCTCCCTGGTCCTGCAGCCGGTGAGTGCCACCAGGCCCCTCCCTCAGGGCTTCAGGGGGGTTCTCCCATCTCTCCGAACACTGGACAAAACATTATCAGAGATGAGAAGAGAGAGAGGGAGGAGGTGGGCACCCGCGGGTTATTCAATCTGTCTCTGCCGGTCCCTTGCTGCAGCTGCCGGTGCCCGTGCCTCGGTGCAGGCGAGGCTCATCAAGGCAGCTCCCGCCTCGGAGAGGGGTCGTGCAGAGACAGCCACCGAAACGAGAACAGCTGAAATTGCTGCGTGGGGCAGGAGGGGAACGATGGCGAAAGCTGAGGGGGGACAGTGACATCCCCGTCACCACTGCCAGCCAGCCGTGGGCTTTCCGGGCTCGTCCAGCCCCGGGTGACGGCAGAGCTGAGGTTTGGCCGTTCCTGCTCCCTCTGTTCCCAAACCCTCATTTTCGCCTTGCGTTATGGCATAGAAATGTTTGACTTTACAGCCTTAGTTTATATTGCTGGGAAGTAACTTAACCGTGCTCTCTAAGTGTTGAAGCTGCATTTCTTTTTGATGATTTCAAAGATTTATTAAGTTCTCCCAGGGAGAAAGAAGGAAAGGAAAAAAAACCCCAAACCACGCCAGCAAATAAGATTCAGTGGTAAGCCCAGCGAATAAACCCAAAATATATGTGCAGTGTTTAGAGATTTCACTGGAGCATTCACTTGCTGCCAGCTCCTGTCTGCAATAGGATGTAGATGTTCAGTATTATCCTCAGCTATAGAAGCTTTGATGCCTGGGGATGCTGTTCTCAGGGTTCCCCCTTTATTTTGGGGGGTCAGGTGCAGGAGCTGAGCAGGGAGTAATTTAAGGTTTGCCGTTTGCTAACAGCTGGAACACCGGGAAGTGTTCATCCAAACCACTCAGCTGAAATTAAAACATAGTAAGTGCTTCCTGAGCTGGAATCTGGAGCGGTTCCTGGGCAGTCTGGGAACATGAGAGATGGGTCCAGTTCACCGCACAAGTTAGTTGCAATTAATTAATGAACTGGTTCTATTAATTTACTCCAAAATCCAATCACTGGGGGATGAGGTCACAGCTGGCAGAGACGTACCAGCAGGTTGCAGAGTTTTCTGCAAAATAAATTAGCAGCATTTAATTTCAAGAATCCAAGGGAAAAAAAAAAATGTGTTAAGAAGTGATGGAGGCCTGGAAATCAGCTGGGGCTGCAGCCAGGAGAGGCATGGCCAGCTGCGAGGTGGGTGGGACACAGCCAGGCTTCTATCCAGGGGTATTTATGTACCTGCTCCATCAACCTGCTGCTCCCAGGACTGAGCCATGCGCCTACAGAGGAGAAATTCCTGGGGGAAGCCGGTCTAAATTACTGTCTCCCCCAAATAGATGTGATTTGAAGCAATTTTCTGAAGTGTGGGATTATTACAGGTAAGTTATATATTGATTTTGAAGGCTTTCAGGTGAGCAGAAACATTCTTGCCTCAGCACAGAAAAGATGAAGGGTTGGGATGGGGCTTTTTTGAGGGAAGAAGAGGGAGAAATGCACCATAATAAGGCAGAAATGAGACATAGGAAGGCAATGATGGGTCTGAGATCTCCAAAAGAGCTCTAGCCATTGAATTATCCTCGGTGAGAGGTGAAAAAGCAGTGAATTGTGGTTCTCAAGGTCCCACAGGTGTTTCCCTTCCTCCCTTTTCCCCCGCACCCAGCATCTCTCCAGCCCGGAGAGGCGGCTGGGGGAGCGCTGAGATAAATCCCTGTTAATCTCTGCTCGCTGTACGTGAAGGGCAATGGCTCTGCATGTTATTTTCTCACCTGTTTGGTGAGCTGATGGAAAATCAAGTCATATTCCTCTTCCAGTCCCTGCTCTGACAACGGCCAAGCTGCTGCGTTTGGGTATGGGATGCTGCAGGGAGCGGTGGGAAGATGTACTGGTGTAATTATCCACAACATACCAGCAATCCACCTGCCCTGGGGACTGCAAAAATTGCAGCTTTCCTCAATAAAAACTACCCATCGATGGGGCCTGGGCTGCCCAGATCCTCCCCAGTGCTGCTGGAACGAGGATTCCTAACATCTAACCTGTCCCTTCCTCTCCTCCTCACATTGGACGCAGGGAACGGGTTTCTCTCTCCCACTTTGCAGCCAGCCATCACCACCTGTATTTGCAGACTCAGTTTTGCCCTTGACAGTCTCTTCTCTGGGTTAAGCAACTCAAATTCATTCAACCTTTTGTGTTTCCCAGATCTTCTGGACTGACTTCATTGAATTCATTAGTGGGTTCATAGGCCAGGAGGAGGGAAGGTCCTGTCTGAGCCCCAGGCTCATCACTGGAGGTGAGTATTCTTCCCCTGCATGATGCCTTGGGGCCCTTTGGGAAGGCACAGGGGATATTTTAAGCAATTTTGGGGGCTTTTTTGCCCTTACCTCTTTTGCAGAAGGCTGGCAGCATCACTTGCAGCTGAGGAACCAGCTCTCAGCATCTTTATCTAAGCACATCAATTTGGCTTTTCCTGAACTCAATCCCGCAGGAGCACCTCGCTGCTTCTCCCTCCATGTATATATTTAGGTATTTTCCCATATCCAATTAATCCAGCCCCTGCCTCGATCCATCCTGCCTTTCATCCTCCTGCAATAAAGCGTCTTTTGTTAGCGGCGCGCTGCCGGCCGCGCTCCTCCGTCAGGCTCGTGTAAAACATCCCCAGACCCTGCGAGACGGGGACGTTCATTACCCTCCTCTGCAAACCTCGGTGCTGGGAAGGGCAAGGGAAGAGGTTCATTATATTCGGAGCCCGAGCCCCCTGGATGAGAGGCAGCCAGAGGGAAGGAGAGCTCAAGCATGGCTATGGTTAGTCAGAAAAAGCCGGGGTTGTAACCCCAGGAATCGTGACGGATCTTGCCGGAGCATCATACCAGGGATGTTTTTTTTAGCACTGGACGCTGTATTACTGTGGCTGCATCTCAGTTTGGCTACCCAAACTGGGCCTGAGAGAATCTGAATCGAACCTTTTTTCCCCGCTCTCTTCCCCATCAAAAACCCTTTGAGGTAATGGATTTTTTTTTTCCACTGCTGACATGTTTTATTTCCATTCTCTCCCCTCCTTTCTCCTCCCAGCCCGGGGATAATGAATCCAGCCTGGCTGGAGTGTTCAGGTGCCTTCAGGGAAGGAGATGATTCCACAGGGTTCTTCCTGTACCTGATGGGGCTGAGGGTGTCCTGCCAGTGGGATGTCAGTCCCAGGGGCTTAGGGAGATGGCACTTGGAAATGCAGTTCTTTCCTGGCTCCTCCTGCCAGCAGCACAGAGGTGTTTTTTTGGGAAAGGTGCAACTGAGATTGCAATCACCGGGCTGGGCATCACCTTAACTCTGCCCCATTTGAGATGTGTTGTGCAGAGCAGGGACATTTCAGGACATTTGGAGATGGGATAGCTTCTCCAAAGCCCTGAGGGATGCAAGTCTTCTCTTGCCCCTTTCCCAGCAGAGGCTTGTGAGCAGGTCAATGCCATCCCTCTCCTTTCCCTCCTGATGGATGCCGTGCTGTTCCAAGTTTGGCGTCAGTGGGTCTGTCAGAAAAATTAATTTTTTAATTAAAAACATTTTTTTTGGTGGTGCTTTAATGTCTGGATCTGGAGTAATTATTAGTAGCTCCGGGGAGACTGTGCTTTAGAAAAATTGTTGGTGCTACTGCAAAGGAATTTATCTGATTAACGTCAGCCTTCACACGTGGCTGTCGGGGGGGATGGATGAGGGTGGGAGTCCTGCTGCTCTCAAGCAAACTGATTAATCATGGAAAATGAGGCAGGGCTCTGCAGGTGCTGATTTTCCACCTCAGAGGTGGGCTGGGAGCGTCAGCGTGGAGCTCCCTTGCCATCCCCTACCCCGCACATGGGTCCTGGGGTGTGGCTTGAACGACTGGAGAGGGGAGTGATGGTTTGTCCCTTGCTAGAATAAAGAGGCAGAAAAACACCAAAAGAGAGCATGAGCAAAACCTTGGATATTCTTGCCCCCATCCTGGGTGGGAATGAAGGGGCTGCTGCCACTCTAGGGATGGGGATGCTCGGTGATGTCCCCATCCAGCCCCTGCTCCGTTGCAGCCACTTGCACCAGGGATTAGACTTCTCCATGGCCAAATCCTTCTCCCAGCCAAAGATTCCCTGAAGGAACCAGCTTTTCCCCCAGCTTTTTCTTCCCAACTCCTTATTAGAGGTTTATTCCTGTCCTGAAGTGTAAGCATTTAGATTCTTCCCAAAACTCCTGGCTCCGGAGGTATTTTGCTGGTTTAATCCCTGTAGCCCTGACTGTGCAGGCTGATCCAGCTTTGGATTCTCTTGGCTGGGGGAGATTACCTGGGGAAAGTGGTGTGGAAGGCACCTGTTTGCTCATTCACCCCGCTTCTGCAAGCACCTCCTGGTGACAGGGTCCCCGGGATGGAGGGAGGGAAAGATGGCAGAAGGGATGGAGGGGAGGGGTGGATGGAAGAGCAGGAGGGAGGGAGGGAGGGATGCAGCAGGAGGTCCTGGGCTGTCCAGAAGCAGGGGGGAACCAACCCCTGCACTGCTCAGGACCCTCTTCCCATCGCGGAACTCATTTACCCAATTCCATCATAACGTTACCAGCTGCTTCCCTAATGGGTTCTGCAGGCTCCAGGCAGATCCTACCCTTTGTGCCCAATTAACGGGCTGTACCCTGGAGAGTGGGAGGCAATACAAATATTTTCCATGTAGTAATAGGACTTTTTTTTTTTTATTTCCTTTTTAAAAAATTTTTTTGGCTGTGGTGCTGTCATTATAATATTGATTTGACATCCAGGTGTCAGAAACAGCTGGATGGCAGAAAAAATGGCAACTTTAATTCATTTTGCAGGCAGGGGAGTGGGGGGAAGAGTTTCCTCGAGGCTTTTCCTCCCCCCACCACCTTCCCTCTGCGACGCTCCATGTTCCACCCTGACAGGAACATTTATAAACTGCCACTGTGGGGAGTATTATTAACAGCTCGATTCCTTAAAGATCCAATTAATTATTCACCTGCTTCCAAATCAGTTTAAGCAGCTTCTAAGCTGCAGTGTAAATAAAACCTTCCCAACTCGCCTCTCCTCTTTCGCACACGTATTCCTGGTATTCATATAGCTGAGCTATTTAAATTGAGCCAAACTAGCAGTTATTGTAAATTACTGCAGCTCCATTGGCTTCCCGGGCTCTCTGCTGAGTTACGCCAGCCAGGATTTTAACTCATCCTTGTGGGGATGGCAACTGTCGCTATTTTCTCATTTGCCATATTTTTTAGGCTATTTTTACCTTGTTGCTAAATCCCTCCTGTTTTGTCGTGCCTGTCCCCCCTCAGCCCAATCTCCCTTTTACCTGTTTGCTATTCAATAAATCATCCCCTAAATGATCCCCTGACTTGAGCATCAGCTACAACGCCTTGGTGCAGGGTTTATTTATATTTTTTTTCTTCCCTCTTTGGAAAGATGTTGATTAGGTCTCAGCTGACTGCTGCTTTCAAAGGAGGAAATGCCGACTGCGCTCCAGGGGGGTCTGCAAGAAAAAGGTTCATTTATTGTGGTTAAGTTTCTGGGCTGAAATTTAGGTTTGGCAAATGGTAGGTTATTTGGGGAGAAAACATTTTAAAAAGAGGTTTGGGCTTTTTTTCTCTAAGGGAAAGCTGAGACCCGCAGTGGATTTTAATGGGAGCGGATGGGGCAGAGCTCCTGAAATACCTTGTCATCACCACCCAGAAACGTTGAGCACAGAGGGCTGAAGGGACAAGGGAGTGAGCAGGAATGCCTGGAGGATGCTCACCTCCATAAATAGACACCGAAAAGAAAAAAAAAAATTAAAAATAATATTAAATGGATAAAAATCCCCTTTCCTGTTGCGGGGTCCGTCTCCAGCGTGAACACAGCAGCCGCCTCCTGTGTTTCAAAGAGGCCAGGCCAAGTCTTTGCATGGATTAGCCGTTAACAATGGAGTTAATAATGATAACGGCACAAACGTCCTGTGCCTGCGTGAGCTACACTTAGGAAAATCTGCCAGCACCAGGTAATCACCATGTTTCACACTGTCAATGAGATCAATCATGTCGAGAGCCCATTCATCAATCAGCTGTGCCTGGGGCTTAGCAGGCAAGGGGGGGAGTACAGGCAGCTCTCAATGCCTCAAAATACAACTCCTGGGGGAAAAGGGGTGGTGCCCCGGGATTAGAGTGGGGTGGGGAGGCCTCAAAGTCCTGGTGGGCTCCAAACCCGGCTGGGTAGCAGGCAAAGCCTGTGCTCGCCTCTCCTCAAGGGTGCTCCCTCTCTGTGGTGGCTGGGGCTGTTGGGGCTCCTCTGCCAGAGACAGATTGTTTGTTGCTGTTTCTCCATCTGGCTGGAATCACGTCTGTCTTCCACTGTGTTATTTGTTGCCCGATTGCCACCTGTAAGCCATCCTTTCTCCTTGGCTTCCTGGCAAGGAGATGGCCTCAGCACCGCCCTCAGGTCCCTCTCTACCCCACGTGGGATCCCAGTCCACTAGTGCTGGAAATCCTGCCCCAAGGGACTTTCTGCTCTGAATAATAGGACCTTGCCTCAAAAGTCCTCCCTGAACCTGTAGTCCTGGCAGAAAGGAGCCAGCAGACAGGGAACGGGCAGCTGTCCTGTGGCAGCTTCGCTCCAGCAAGCAGTGGGAGGTGATGGAGAGCCTGTCCCCATCTGCGGAAAGGCCAGGGTTGGACCCTACCCCGGGGCAGTCAGCCAAGCACAGCCTTGCACAAGGGGCAAGAATAGGCTGTCAACAGCATGTTCTGGGCAGTTTGGGGGCTGCAAATCCTGCTGGACAATCCTTTAGGGCTGGTGTGTTGGTAAGGGAGAGACACAGGTACTCTCAACACCTCCCAGCTCCTCTCAACACCAACCCTTGTGGGCCAGGGACACCCTGGTTCTAGGTGGTTCTGGGGTGGGCAGTCCCCACCCTGCCTGTGCATCCTCCCTGCTGACTGATGGGTGAGCACGCCGGGAGCTGGGACAGGGCTCCAGGTGCTGCCAGCTCGGAGCTGCCGTGTCTGGCAAGGCTGTCAGTCCTGGTCTGCATGAATCAGACAGCTGAAGGCACAGGGACACGGAGGGGACACAGTCCTGCCTGTCACTCCTCTGGCCTCTCCATCCAGCACCAAACCACCCTGCTGCTGCCAGCTCTGCCTGCTGCTCTCCAGCCCTTGTGCTAGATGGGGATGCAGCCTGGGGACCCCCTTGGCCAAGGGGGCTTTGGGCTCACTGCTAGAGTAGGATTTTGGGCAGAGGATCATAGCCCTTATTCTGCATCTTAGTGAGAAGGGAGCAAACTGTCCTACCTATCTCACTATTGTGCCAGGTAAGTAGAAGTGTAAACCCACCACAAGCATTGGTGATACCACCTCCAGACAGCCAGGAGAGTGTCCTGAAGGACCTGGCACTCAATTTGAACTCTATTACCTGCACGGAGCCCTTGCTTGTACGGCACGTTTATAATTCCTGGGGTAAATACTGTTGCAGAACACAGCCTGTGAGTCCAGGCTCAGCACTGTGCTCTCCAGAGGTTGACCTGAACTTTCTCAGAACTCGTCAACCTTCCTTGCAGTGCTGTGGCCAGCATCCTCGTTGTCCTCAGTTTTGTACCTGGCTACCTCAGCCCCTCTGCCTCTGCGGTTATTGCCCAGCAGGCAGCAGCATCTCTCTCCTCATAGCTGCACCAGGAAGGGATGCAGGGCTGATCGTGGGGCAGAGTGAACCTCAGGAGCCCCCCATTTGGTTCTCTCCTCCTTTCTCCCAACCTTGCCTGGCCCATTCCCCTCTTTATCCCGGCAGCAGCCCTTTCTTCCTTCCCTCTTCTTTCCCCTACTTCTGGGAGGCTGCTTGATTGCCTGGCTCCCTTCATTAGCATGATACCTCCTGGAAAATTGGTAAACAGAGGCGTATGAATGAGGTGTTGATTGCAATCAGCGGGGGAGAAGGGGGACTGAGAGCGTTGGAGAGGCCAACGATGCTTCTCAATCACCCGGTGGTCCGGGTCGGCTGCTGGAGAGGATCCGCTCCCCGGCACGACCCATGCGGGGCGGCCAACCCACGCACCTCGTGCTGGGGAGCGGATCCTCTCCAGCAGCCACCTGAGCATCCCTCTGCAGGAGAGGGCCGCGTGCTCGCACTCCCGCCCTTCCCTCTTGGGAGCGTGGGAGGGGGTCTGGGAGAGGCCATCCTCCCTGATGGGATGGGTGGGGTGAGGAGGGGCTGGGGGCCGGGACGCGCTGTCCCGTGGGAGGCATTGCTGGGTGAGGGCAGGGCTCAGCGGGGAAGAGCTTAAAGGGATGAGCCCATCACCCATCCTGGCGGTGTCTGATTCACCCCGGCCCTGGGCTGCTGCCAACAGCTCACCCACAAGTGTCTGTCATTAAGCATCTATTTAGGCGTGCAGAAGTTGCCTAATTTTTCAAGGGTGCTGCAAACCCCCGATGTCCTTGAAGTCGGTTGTTGCTGAAAGTACCTGATACCTCCAAAAATGAGTCATGAGGCACGTGCATCTGATGCCCAGCAGAAGTAGGTGGGTAAAGGGCCAGCCTGCGTGTGGAATGGACATTTCTCTATTAGCAAAGGGGATGTCAGTGCGTGTCAGAACCCTCCCGGGCACTGGGGAGCGATCCCCTGACCAATGCCAAGGCAGGCTGCAGCCCTGCATTGCTGGAGAAACTCCCAGAGTGATGAGAAACCCCAGGGGAAAGTGCCCTTCCCTGTGGAGCATCCTATTGCCACCCAGGCCATCTCTGCTCCATGTCCCCAGCCGTGCTGCTCCCCAAAGGTGGCCTTTGCTCACGGGAGCCAAATTATTGTAAAGCCCTGCCTAGAAAAGGCAGCCAAAATAGGACGCCCGAGGATTATTCCCCAGCCATCCTCAGCAGGAAACATGACCACCGAGGATAAAGGCAGGAATTAGAGGAGGACACCTGAAGGCAGGAGCTCAGGCTGGGAGAAGGATTCCTGCAGAAGGAGGTAAAACACTGGCAGTGGTTTTTTACTCCCCTGCATCTATTATTTGACCTTATAAAACTCTATTTGTGGAGGTGGTTGTTATTTTTTGTTAAAACTTTTAATCTAAAATCCCATTAGGCTCAGCGGTGTGTTCATTTGTGAGCAGAAGCAAAACAGTTTGGTGTTTGCTCATTCCTGTATCTTCCTCACTTCAAACAGATGTAATAAAGTATTTTCTCTTTCCTTCTTGTTTTCCTTTGTGGTTTGGCTTTCTTTAGGAGCCTTCGAGGCAGTTCAGCCTGGTTTTCCCCATTCCCTGCACCGCACGTCTCTTCTAGCTCTGCTGCTTTCAGGTCTGTTGAAATCAAATAAATTCACAGGATGTCCTCTGAAGCAGGGACTTTTCTTTGCCTGGCTCTCCTGCCAGTGGGGTTAAACCAGCCCATCCAGACGAAATTGTCTTACTTTAGGATAAAACAGCATTAAAAGATGTATCCGGGGTGTATTTTTGTGTGTATGCCCATCTCTGCCAGGCGGCAGCAGCCTGTGGAGGGGACGGTCTGGTCCCCACACCCACGGAGGCGTCACAGTGGCCCTTTACAGTGGTTTTTTTCTTCACCCCCGTTTCTCTGTCATCTTTATTTCAGGAATTGCTTTAAAACCAGGCTTTGAATAATTCACTGGGAGCATACGGCAGTCCACCCTGATTGCTTCGTCACAGCTTCCCTTGACTTCAATAATTCACTTTCCCACCAGGAGCTGATGTGCTTTCCTTGTACGTGGGTTTGCTGCTGAGCACACCCGGCTCCCAGAGCAAAGCTGGTCACGAGGAGGAGTAAAAGGGGATTTAAGGCCAAACACCTTTGTTTTAAGAAGTGCTACATTTCAGGTAAGGCAGAGGGTTTGCCAGGCAGCTTCTCCAGCTGTGGGAAAGGAAACACAAGGTTCCCCTGGGAGCAGAGGCCATTGGTCATGCAGCCCCTTCTCTGATGTGAGGGTTTGGGGGCTGCACCTCCAGTGGGTCACTATCCACTCTCCACGAGCATCCCAGACCCCTGCAACCAGGGGTGTCCTTCCAGCCCCACTGCTCCAACTATCTGAGAGCTGCATCACACCTCAGTCTTTTTATGAGGTGTCTAGGCTTCTATTTTCCCCCAGAAAATCAAGCCAAAAGGGGCCAGTTAGTTGGCAATGGCCAGGAACAGCAAATAAGAGTGGGAATGGGAACAAGCCACCGGGATTCAGCAGCCTCTGCATCCAGGTCCTGCTTATTTGGGTAAATCAGGGTTTAAGTTAAAGGAAGCATAAAGGCTCCTATTGCAGTGTATTGATGGGAGAAGATATGATACACATAGGGAGTAAATATAAACTATATAACGTACAAGTGTCTTGGTTTGAAAGACAGGTGTCTGCCAAGGAAGGCGGGAACCTCCCTTGGAATGGAGAATGTGACCCCCTTCCCTCTGAATTATTCTAACTTGGAAATTAAGGGGCTTTCAGGCAAAGATACGGGAAAGGAGCAGCGGTTCTTTACCGGTGTGTGGCTGTGTACCGAGGCAAACCAACAGCCCCGCCGGTCACAGCCGCGAACGAGAGCGGCGCTCCCGCGGAGC
>VZTA01002139.1:92368-103541 GCA_013398855.1 Mohoua ochrocephala
CGGCCGGGAGAGGCTCCCCTGGAGGGGGAAAGGGCCCGGGGTTTCCCCTGAGGCACCTGAGCAGATGGTGAAAGGGTTCCCCCCCAGTGAGGTAGGGTGTTAATAAGGCTCCAGTGCAGCAGCCGCTCCCACGAGCAGAGCTTCGCTCAAGGTAGGAGAAGGCAGCAGGAGATGGAGCCTCGCAGCGGTGGCAAATTCTCCCCACAGTGACCGCAGCCCGCTTCCCCTCCGATGCCGAGAGAGCAAGAGAGCGAGGAGCTGCATCCAGCCCCCTTTTCCCCAGCCCAAATCTCACTGTATCTCTGCCCCTGCAAGAGAAAACCCCTCAGAGAAGAGAGTAGCCAGCCGCACCCTTCCCGTGGCAACTTCTTTTGTCTCTCCTAAGTATCGGTCGGTATGGTTTCTTAGCGACAAATGGGACAAAATTCCACGAGAGAAAGAAACAAAAGGAAAAATCCTAAACCCCAACAACAAGCTCTATGCAGTAGTGTTTCTGCTGTGGGTCTCTTTTCCTGCCATCTCGGGAGCAAGGCTGGCGAATGATGTGCAGCCAGGAGCCGTGGCTGTGAATAACCAGCAAATTCCTGGGAGGAGAGCTGTGTACGTGATCCTGCAGACGCTGTGGGATGTGTGTTTGCAGCGATGCAGGCTGAGGTAGGTGATGGTAAAGATGCTCTGGTGCCTGTGTAAGAGTGTGGCATGGAGGAAAGAGCTTACACTGGTGCTAAGTGCAGTGGATTTAATTTCCTCGCAGTAGCACTTCGATATTACAAGGCGCTCCAGAAAAATCAGAGAGGGCCTGGAGCGAAATCCAGCCGAGTCAATTGAAGTTAACTTCCCTGGGCACGGGGCCAGGCCCCTCTTTAAAGGCTATTTTTCCAGAAAGGCTGCAAAAATGTATTTTGAGTTGCTTTTGATTCAGCTGCCTTGAGCCTGCTTGAGTGAACTGTGGGCAGAAAGAACCCTGAAAGCTTGGGCTCACAGGAAGGGGTGCAGACTGAGAGGAGCTGGCCTTATATCTCCCCTGGATCCCTTGAAGGAGCCCCATGAGAGCTACAGAGGCACTATAAGGGCCCCCAGCCCTGCCCTCTTCCAGCATCACTGAGGAAGGCTGGAGGAAGGTGAGGGATGCCTTGCAGCCCACAGGGCACAGAGAATGGTTTGTCATCAGGCAAGGCGAAGCTCCCTCCGTGCCCAGTTGCTGACTGGGGGCACAGGGGTCCCCAGCACCACGAGACACCCCTGGCCGGGAAGGGAGGCACCGGGGGAGCTGAGATTTAGGGACAGAGCGTCTGGACAGATGTGCTGCAGGTTGGGGCTGAGCTGAATTTGTCCTCGGGTTGCTTGGGGGATTTGATGCTCCACGTCCTTGATGAGACAGAGCATCCCCTAGCTCGACTTGCAGTTTCTCTTCCTTAAGGCTGTGCTTCCCATACTGTGGCATGGAGCAGGAGGGGTTTCCACAGCTTTTTTCCCCCTCCTCACTCCCCCACGTCTTCTGCTGCCGCTCCCAATAGCTGCTGCCTCTCTAATTGCATTATAGCCAATGGGGGGAAAGAAAACATTGCTTTGGCTTCAAACAAAGGACGCCCTAACCCAGCTCATTAGCCACCTGACTGGCTCCCCAAACTCCCGTGACACTCCCGTATTTGTCACGCTGTTTTAGCACCACTAACGAGCACAACAGCCGAGGCTGTGGCCGGCGGCTTCCTCAGCACTGGACCTGGGTTCTGGCAACGAGCTTGTGTCCAGCACCCCAAGGGGATGCTCTGCCTCTGCCGTGTTCATCCTTCTCTTTGCCGTCATCCTTTTTATCCACAGGCGCTTCTTCTGGCCTACTTGCATTCAGTTCATTTTCCTTTTGTTAAATAAAACCTGACTCCAGGCCTTATTTGGCAAATAGAGCTGGGAGAAGCTGGGCTTGCTCTTTCTTCTCCTGACAAGCCTTTCAGGATGGGGGAGATGAGATGGAAAGAGAGACAGATGAATAGGATGCAAAAGCGGTGAAGAAAAATAAACAGGAGATAAAGGGGGTGTGGGAGAGAGAGAAACGAGGCAGATCTATAGCTGGGATGGGAAGCAGAGAGAAGGCAGGAGGGGATCTGCTAAACCCTAGCCAGCCCCCAGCCCCTGTGCGTGAAGCAAGGGACCGGGGGGTCCCTCACGCTGGTGTAATGTGTCTGTCCCCAGCTCCTCCTGGCCATACTCACGTGGGGAATTTGGGGAGGGGGACCTGCTGTGGTAGAGAAATGCCCGTGTTTCCATCCAGGAGCTCCCCTCTCCTCTCCTCCAGTATCCCCTAACGATTTCCCCCTGAGGTGCAGGTCGTTCATGGAAGCAGATGAGCACTTTAGCCTGACTCTGTCTCCAGCTGTCAAATGCTGTAAATATCTGGGAGGTGGTTAAAGCTGGGAAAACATGGAGATGCTTTAAACACAGCCCAGAGCCAACCCCACCGCTGGTAGGGCTCATAAATATCCCCTCTGTGTTCCTGCTCTGTCAGGAGGCAGCAACAACAGGGAACAAAAGCCAAAGCCCTCGTGGGGTGGCTTCAGCATCTCTGATGCCTCCTTGCTCCTTCCAGGGCACGTTGAATAGCAATGAGGAGTAAAACTCAGTTAGCTGGTGGGAGATGGTGGCACGGGGTTGTCCTCTGGGCATGAGATGGTGAGGTTGGGAGCCAGTACAAGCGGCTCAGCATGGAAGTCATTGTTTTTCCTATTATTTCCCCATTTTCAGCTGGCTGAGTAGCACTGAACATCTGCCTTAAGGCAAGTCACCTGGCCCAGCTCTGGAAACCACCAGCTTCATTGGCAGCAAATGAAGTCCTTGGCTGAAGAGAGAAATCGAAGACTTAAAACTATCTGTGCAGGAAACAGGTGAGAGTGAATGCTGTTAAACAGGGCATGAGACAGGAAACGGGTATTTGCCAGCACAGAGCAAACCCTGGGCATCGCTGGGGAAGCCAGGGAAATGTCTCTCCTTTATCAACAGGCCACATCACCCCATCAGCCCTGCAAGCACAGGACCCACAGGGCAGCAGGACCCACTCTCGGGGAAGGTGGAAGCCTCATCTGGAGGCAGCACCGGCAACGTAGCTCTGCCCCAGTTGTGATTTTTATAATAAGCTGAAGTCTCAGCTGGACTCAGCAGAAAATCAATAGTGGGACTTGAGAAAGCAGTCAAAATCCATGGAGCTAAATTGGCCACCCCGCAGGCAGCCAGGCCTTCTCGGGCATTGTGATGTGCAGCCGCACTGAAAGGGGAAAAATAGGACAATTTCAAAAATCCTTTGAAATAATTGCCTAAGATTATTGAATTCTCTTGAAATACCAGGGCAAGATGCAGAAGTGCTTTTTAAAAAGTTGGCAGTGGGAGCTGGAGGAGTGAGGGAAGGCACCTTCCTGCTGCCAAAGGCATCTGGGGACGGTTGAGGTGGGTTTTTCCCTTTCCCAATTAGATCGAAAGAGTGCCTGCCACTCCACCTGTGGAGCCTTATCTGTAGAGCAGCACATCGGCTTTAGTAGAAAGCCTTTCTTTCTCCAAAGTCTCTTTAATTCCATCCTTTTAGATCTGCCTTTTCAAGCGCAGCCCCAGCGCCTTCCATCTGCCCTTACAATAGAGACGGTGTCCTGAATCGTTTTATTTTTGGCAGCTTTGCCTTCCGCTCTTCGTTGGCAGGGAAGCAGGGAGAAGATATCCCCCTCTCCGCAGCCTTTGAGGACGCTGTTGGATTTGGGGATGGCTATTTTGGTCCTCAGCTCCTGTACCAGTGGTGGATGCAGGACAGACGGACACTGTTGGGCAGCATCCCAAGGCTGCGTGAGCCTGTCCATGAATTACTCACAGCACGTGGCTCTTGCTGATTTATAGCCAGGTGACTGTAGGGACACCTGGCTATGCCATGTGCATCCTGTATCCCACCCCCACATCCGCCCCATGGTAGCCCAGAGCTGGGCTGGCCTTTGGACATTCCCCGTTTGGGGCTGGGGAAGGCATGGGAAGCCTCGACCAGAGTTTTCCGTGCCTATCAACCTCTCCCAAGCTATAGGAAAAAAGACTGGGGAGGAAAGTGAGGAAAAATATAAAGAAACAATTTTCCTCTGACATTTTTCTTTTCTTTTTCAATGTGAGCCCTTACAGGAGGAGGTCTTTAAAATTAATAATGTTCTTTCTTTTTCTCTCTCTATTCCTGAGACTCCTGGTTTAAATTAATGAAATGTCAAATACTATTAAGTTCTGATGATGTGTTTGTGATAACGAAGGGACTGATTTTCAGCCAGTTTACAACTCTGATCCATTCTCTCACCCCCCTTCTCTTTTTTGGCTCTGATTAAAACTCCCTTTATTAGATTTGCTCTTTCATGGGCTCCCTCTGATTTCTAACCTTTGTGGTCCAAGGCTGGGGAAAGCCTTTTCATTGAGCAGATTTGAAGGCTTTTTAGCATTCTGGTATTTTCCTGCCATGTCTGCTCAGGAGCCGGTGGGTACTCCCAGGGATGTCACCTGGGGTGCTGCAGGGCACATCAGGACTGGTCCCTGCCACTGGGATGTGGCTTTCAAGGCAGCAGGGATGCCAAGCTGGGTTTTCCCTTATGGTGACTTTACTGGGACACTGCGAAAAGGGAAAAAAACCACCTCTGATGGCCACAAACTGCCTTGGGGAAGGCCAGACAGGGATGTCCAGAGAAGGCTTTCCCAAGTGCCTGAACAGCCTGACTAGGAATTGAGGCAGTCCTTGCTTCACTTACTTCCCTGCCAAGGTCATGTGGTGAGGGTCGTACAGCTGGCAGCGTGTCTAGAGGGATGAATTAGGGAAGGACAAATGGATGGACTAACAGCTAGATGGGCCCATTCTCTAATGGATGGCCAACAAGGTGACAAGGTGCTCTTGCCGAGGGCTTCATTAGTCACCTGTCTGGCTGTGCTCCCTGGCAAACTGGAAGAGCTTAAAGGGTTAATCTGTAATTTAGGACTCAACACCAAAGATACAGTTGTTGTGAGAGAAGAAAGCCCTGTCGAAGGCTTTGGGAAATAATTTGCCTTGGCACTTTCTTATAAGAGTGAATTGATTTTTGCTGGGCTGTGTCAGGCTGAATTATGAATGGGGGAAAGCAGGGCTGGTGCTCCTGGAGCTGAAGGTGTGATAATTAGAGGCACGTGCGGAGGGGGCTTGGGGGCTGCCTCCTTCCAGGATTTTCCCCGTGAATCCAGGACTCAAGAGCCCTCAGAGTCCTTGGAGAGACGGGTTTTCTTCAGCCTGCACACAGAGGTGGCTCCCATGTTCGTGCCCCGCAGACTGGACCAGGAGAAGCCTTTTCTGGGCCATCCGGGACCATCTCCTCTGCCTGTCCAGGCAGTAAAGCAGCAGATCTTGCTTGCTGGAGGGTGAAACAAAGCGTCGCCTTCATCCTGGGAGGAGGTGGGAGTGTGCAAGGGGTGATCCCATCACCCTGCCCTCAGTCTTGCCCTGCCCACTGCAGTGCTGCTGGGAAGGAACCGTGTTCCCAAGCCCTGTTGCTGCCCTTAAAATCTCCTGGTGCTGTGTCACTGCCTGCATCCACCTCCATCAGTCAGCGCTGAGCCTGCTGCCCCCCAAGTGCGTTATCGTGACCTGCTCAGATGCTGCTTTCCAAGGCAAAGGCGTACAATTCCTGCAGGCTGCTGGGAATTGTAGTGCAGTAAAGCCAGCAGGCAGGAGTGGGGACAAAGCCAGGCTGCCAGCTGGCTGCTGGCCTGGCCTGTGCTGCTCCCCTCGGCAGAGCCGGCACCAGACCTTGCCCCTGGCACGCAGAGACCCCAGGAAACCTGCACCTGCCTCCGGCACCAGCCACCTCTCCAGAGCTCCGAGCATCCTGCCATGCAGCTTGGCTTTTGTTTGCCAGCTCAAGAGGAGGCACTGGGAAGAGAATGAGGTCTGGGCTTTTTCTTTTTTCCCCTTGCCCTTTTATTTATTCTCCTCTATTACGAACCAGCTCCAGCTCATCAGTAAGACCCGGGAACAGCAATTCCTGAATATGAGAGACGCTGTAGAAAAGCCTTGCCTGATCGCAGCCACTTCCCAAACAAAGGGGCTCAGACTATTCGCTTCCTTCCCTGCCCCTTTTCCCAGAAAATCCACCCCAAAGAACAGCTTGTTCAATAAGCCATCTGCTCCGTAATCAGCCTAACCCTGTAATAAGCACCGGGCTCATCCAGCTCGGCACAGTGTCCCCCAGTTCCTGGGAGGATGGGAATGCCCTGCTCCCCAGGGAAATAGGCAGGCACAGGGAGGAGGCGGCTCTCACACGGCACATCCAGCACACTCTGGGAGGGGGAGAAGGGGGGGACCTATCTCTGTTGCCTCCCGGAGCCGTGGTTTAGCCCTCCCCAGGTAATTGTGCATGGAAATGGATTCCCATTTCTCTGCTCAATCGTCCTGTTTGCTGTCACAGCTGAGCGTTTTGCATGTGCAATTACCCGTCCCCGCACATCTCTGTGGGCACGCTCAGGTGTCGCCTGCCAGCCTCGGGCGGCCGCCACGCAGCCACGTCGCGCTGCATTTGGGCTGTGATAGCAGTCAAGCAGAAGCCATTTTCCATATGAAGCTGCAGGACCTATGGGATAAATAAATGGGTTGGAAAGCCAGGCTGTGTAATGAGTTAATTTAAAACCTGCCTTCCCTTCTTGTATATTAATTTACTTGGCATTATGTTTAATCTTTCACTTACTGGGTTGCATTGGTTTCTTTCTCTCCTTCTCCCTCTGGTAGATCCCTGGGATGCTCTGCCTTTGGCTGGAGCAGACAGAAGCTAAGCCAGGGCTGGAGAGTGGGGACCAGACCTGGGCCGAGAGCAGCTGCTGTGTCCCACAGGAGCGCAGAGTGCCACCTTGAAGGCTTCTATTCTTGTGGATGCCCAGCAGGTATGGACAAATTCCCTGCAATGGAGGGGAGACCACTGCTGGGTATCCCTGGTGTCATTCCCGGGGTGCTAATTCCTTTAACCAACTGGAAGGGTGGCGTAGGGAATTAATCAGCTGTAAGAAAGACAATTGGAGCTGACAAGGCAGTAGGAAGTGGAAGCAGAGGACTGGGTGGAGGAGCTGAAATTCGGCTGGGGATGATCCTGCCCGAGCATCCATCACGCTGCTCCCATCCTCCTGGCAGCGGCCACGAAACCTCGGGTGTGAGTGGATGGCTCTTCACATGAGAACCTCTGTGAAGGGCATGGGAGGCCAGTGCAATGAATAAAAGGCTGCTGCAGCCAGGGAAAGCAGGGAAGAGCCGACAGCAGCAGCTCTGCGGTGAGAATGAACAAGTGGACGCTGGTCGGGGGCTTTGTGTCACTCCATAATGAGGCTGTGATGCTGCCCTGCACCCATGGCTGGTCTGGATCCCCACTGGATTGCTCACAGGTCCAGTCAAAGAGAAACTTGAGGGTGGATATTGCAGGCAGGGAGAAGGTGGGGAGGGAGGGAGCAGCAGGCAGGGCTTGGCAGGGCTCACCAGCAACCCAGGGATGCTGTGGCAGCGAGTGCCAGAAAGTGTGGCAGGCACGTCCCACGGCATCAGGACGCCTCAGTGGGAGTATCCCCGGCCATTCCCATCACCTGTCTCTGCGGTGGATTAGCTTAAACTGCCTTTTAGAAGGATGGACAGACCATCTGAAAGAAAAAGGGACTATTGCGGAGCTTATTTAAGATAGGCTGATGGAGAACCTGTCCCTGAGGACTTGCCAGAGAGAGGAAGACGGGTGCAGGACCCTGGGGCTGCATCCAGCCCCGGGAGCAGGGGGTCACAGGCAGGAGGTTTGATCTATGCCTGCTGCCTCTTCCGTGCTGGGGGAGCATGGGGAGCATCGCAGCAGCTGCTGCTGGGAACATCCCCTTCCCTCCCCTCTTGCTAACGAACGTAGGTGAAACTTGCTGTGCCATGACTTTAATCAGCAAAGAAAACTGCAAAGCCTTTTTTTTTCCCTTTCCCCACCTGCTGAATTCAGCACCGAATGTGAATTAGGCGGCATTTGGGCTTGGCTGCGCGCCCGCTTCCCGTGCTAATGCAGGGAGCCAGACTCTCCCGCACCCCGAGCCTCCCAGGCTAATCCGAGGCGCGCCTGGATCAGCCTCTGGCATTTCACACTGTGCGCGTAACCCCCGGAGCTTAAAGGCTGCTCGCTGCCGGCTCAGCCTGCGCGGCTCCTCTGAGCAGCCGCCGCCAAGCTCAGCCTGTGCCGGGGAGCGGGACTGGCCCTTGGCACCCGTGGGTGGCTGGGCAGAGTGACTCCAGCAGGGACATGCCTCACCAACCTTGGGAGCCAGGTGCAGCTCTGGGGAGCGTGTGGTTGCATTATCCCACACATGTGGTGCTCAGCAGCAACGGGCTGCCTGCCCCAGGAAGGGATGCAGGAGTCAGGATCCCGGAGCTCTGCATGTGTGTGGGGTCCCAGAGCCGTACCCCCGGACTTAGACCTATGGGTCCATGAGCGTGGCAGGAGTAATTTGTGGCTCCATTAGCACTGGGAGTCGGCAGAGCAGCCCTGCAGTGTGTCCATTTGATAAGAAGCAAGTTCCACTGAATAATGAGCAGTAATTGGATTTCAGGGTTAACCAGCTTGCAGCAAAAATAGAAAAGAACAGAAAGCCATTGGATATTTCTGTTCTGGCTCATCAGACACTGGAAGTTTATCTCTGCTGAGAATAGCACAGGAGAGGTAAAGTTATTAGTGACCATCAGAGCATGGTGATACCATCTCCCTCTTGCGTTTAGTGGGATGAGTCTGTGCGTCCTCTGTGAGTTTCATTTAAGGCTATGGAAGTTTATAACCCCCTGCGGGAGAGCTCCACACGTGCACCAATGCAGTGTGGCAGAGAGGGGAGAAACCAGCTCTCCTTAGTGTGCAGGAGCACCTGGCCTCTCTGCTGCCAGCCTCAGGCAGAAGGCAATGTCTCCTGCCAGTGTCACCTCATCCAGGTGACAGTCTGGTGAGGGGAAGGCCAGCAGATGTGCAGCACCACCACGCCCGGAGCTGCGGTTGCCTGCTTCGGGGTGGCACCAGTGCAGGCGGGGTGGGCACTGGTGCCTGCGCCAAGCACTGGGAGGTGTACACAGCCACGGTGGCCCATCTTCCAGCGAGATGAATTCATGCTGGGAGTGGTGCAGAGAAGGGCCATTAGCATGGGGCGGGATGGAGAGCCTGGCTTGTAAGATGAAGCTGAAAGCACTTGGCTTGTTTAGCCCAGCAAAGAAAGGCAAAACCAGAATATGATTACTCTCCATAAATATATCAAGCAAGTAAACACCAGGTACAGAAAGGAACCATTTAAGCTAAAAGACTGTGCTGGCACAAGAACAAATAGGCTTAAACTGGCTAACGTAGGCTGGAAATTAGGAGACAGTTTTTAACCATGGGAAGCAGAGGAGGAAAAATACCTCATTGCTTTTCCAGATGGAGCTGGACCAGCACATGAAGGGAGCAGAAAGCCAACTGCCTGCAACTGCAGGGGTCTGGGGTGGGAGCCAGCAGGGTCCTGCCATGCCGGCCTCCTTCCAGGATGGCTGGGTGCACGGTGCACAGCCGGCAACTTCGGAGGTCCCAGTTTCCCGAGGCAGGGAGCACCGTTCCTGCAAGCAGGGCCTGCTGACACCAGTCTCCCTCTGTTCAGGGGCTGGCAGGCACCTGGCGCTTGGGACAGTCCCCCAAAGTGCTCGGGGTGGAAGGGATAATGAACCAGAGGCAGCCAGCGGCGTCTACCAGCTTGGAAGCTGCCACAGGAGCAAAACCTTCACTGATCGGAGCAGGGCAGCTCAGAGCACCTGGATTAGGACTGGGAACCTGCTGCCATCGCTGCTTGGTCTGCATTTTCACTGGGAATGGCACACAGCTGGGCCACCAACTCCAGATTTTACCTCCTGCATGAAATTATTCTCAATTCCCTGTATATTCTAGGGTCTGCCTAAAGGATGGGTGAAGAATCTGCTGATGAGGACTCTAATCAGTTTTGAGAGCAGGTAATTTCTCAGCTAGAGATCATCTCCAAACAGGAAATCAGATTCGGGAGATATCTGCTTTATGCAGCACATCATGGTGGACTCGAGCAAAGCTCGTGGTAATAAGCAGAGCTGGAATAAGAAGATCATTACTAACATTATGCGTTAATTACTTCACAGTCCTCCTACCAGGTGTGCTTTCCTTATCTCACTTATCTGTAGTATTAATGGAACAGGAATAATTCTAGACCCGATCCTGGCATCGGGGCAGGTTTTTTTGGTGATGTTTCTCCTTTCTGAAACTGGAGGAAAGATGTTCCCTGCCTTCATTGTGCGTTTAGAGTCTGGCAGCGTGCCTGAGATCGTAGTAAGACACAAAAGCATCTGATGGAAGCGGCCACTGGATGGAGCCTTAAAGGTCATAACAATTCCCGGCTCCCGTACAGATGGTGTTCACTGATGAAAAACACCAGGCAGGAAAGCAGTGAGCATCAGGGCTGCGGGATGCTGCAGAGCCCAAACCCACCGCCCTGATCCCAGCTCCAGACACCTGAGCCAGCTGCCAGCACCTCTGCCTGCTCCTGCCCCTGGGTCCTGCCCTCGCTGTGGCAGCTGTAGATTGCTCGGGGCAGGGATGAACTCACAGCCCGGGATGCTCTAAAACACCTCCCCAAACACGTTGCTTCATTCCGGCAAGACAAACAGAGATAAAGTGACTGTGTGAAGAGAATTCCAGTTTTGATTAAAACCCACAGACCTGCAAGCCTCGGCTCCCGCTTGAATAAGGATGAGGATAATGTTGGCAGGAGAAAATGAAAACATCTGACGATATCTGAAGCAGAAGTGTGGCAGGGTGTCAGCTTTGGGAAAGGGGTTCCCAGCTTTCTCCTGGACAGGGTCTGGTGTGCCGAGCCCTTGGCGGCTCCACTCCCTGCAGCCCTGGGAAGGGGTAAGGCAAACTCAGCCAGTGGGATGAGGATTTTCTGGATGCGTGGATGAACGCACTCACTAAAAGGGGCTCTGCAGGGGGGACGAGGGCCATCACTGGGTCCAGCTGTTGGGACTCATCCTCATGGCACACCCAGCAGCCCAGGGGGTGATGGAGAGCTTCGGGGGGTGCGGTGCATCTTGGAGGGGATGTCAAACAGCGCTCCCTCTGTGCAGGCGCTCTCCCTTTAAAGCAATCCCGGGGCCGAGAGCGGGGAG
>VZTA01002139.1:103865-115119 GCA_013398855.1 Mohoua ochrocephala
GCCCGGCCGCCGCCCCAGCCCGCGCAGGTAACGGCGGCGGAGGGGATCGGGGGCACCGGGATGAGGTTTTGTGGGGGGAGAATATCCATCCCCTCGGAGGCAGGGGGAACACCCATGGGTCCCTGGGGACCTGCGGCTCTGCAGCGCATCACTCGGCAAGGGGAACTTGATCCCCTCGCAGCGGGGCTTAGATGAGGGCAGGGTCCCCCCGCGGAGTGAAGGGCTCCCCCGGCGCGAAGAGCTCCCTGGGGCAGGCAGAGACGGGGTCGCCGTGCTCTGGGCCCCCCCAATGCCCCGAGGGGCTGGAGGCCCAGCTCAGAGCGACGGCAGATGCTCAGTGCCAACCTCAAAACCGCCCCGATCGAAGCTCGGCTTTGAGGTTGGATGCATCCAGCAACCTCAGGCAGCTGGCGCGGGAGATAGGCAAAGCGTGGCGTGGGGTGACAGGTTCCCGTCTTGCCACCTGCTCCCCGAAACCGGCCAACTTTGGGCTGATGCTGTGGGGCACCTGGCCCCCAGTGCTGCCGGTGGGGGCAATGGGAGCCGGTCCTTGCTGAGACTAGAGCTAGAGGAGATGACAAGGGTGCCTAGAGCATCGCAGCTGGGTCCCTAGGGACTGCTGGCTCCATGACGGATGATACCCCAGGTGTAGCAACAACAGGGGTTCGATTTGATCCCAGACACTTTGTTTCTAGCTTTCTGTTCGTCAGAGGATCTGCCCGGCTAGGGAAGCTGCCTGCGTGCTTCTTACGTCTTGCTCCCCTGCTAAATTAGGGCAAATTGCCAAGCTGGCCCCCTGCTCCCTTGCCCATGTCTCTATTGAGAAACTGAGTCTCATCTCATGTTCCTCGACTTGTACAGGAGCAAGCCACCACAACAGTGACCCGAGGGCCCCAGGGCTCTCCTTTTATCTGCTGCGCTGCTAACGGAGAAGAGAGAGGTTTAATTATCCTCAAGTGTCAGTTCAAGATAGATCTGCTGGGACACAGCTCTTGGCAGGTGCAAAATAACAGGACGTTTTCATGCATGGGAGGCTGAGCTGGGAACAGTTCAGCGGTTTAATTGGAAGGGTTCATATCAGGGTACAGAAAATGGGACGGTGCAGGCTCTAGCAGTGATCCCGGTGCTGCAGCCATGGGAAGGGAAGATGGATGCCAAAGGCTAAGAACTTTCTCTGTTGCATTGTTTTGTGGGCTTGGAGCACAGCAGGTGCTCTGGGCTAGTAGCACAACCTCAAGTCCATGCCATCCTCTGAGGCGCTGATGTGTTTTCAGCCTGAGCTGAAAACACAGCTTGGTTTCTCAGCTTTTCAGTCGGTTCCCACGAGAGTCCTTGCAGGACCACTGGGAGATGTGCCCTGTTTTATGGGGCATCCGAGAGCTGAGAGTGAGTGAATTACTCCAGAACCAGGGCACTCTGGAGCTGTCTTCTAGTCATGTGAGGTGGGATGGCCTCAGGGCTTATGGAACAGCTTTTCCTCCCTCCTCCTGCCAAAATCCCTGAAATGGTTTACAGGAGACCTCAAGCTTTTGAAGAGTTTCAGTTCTCCAAATCCATGGGGGAAAGCCTCTTCTCTTGCCAAACAGCTGTGGCATGGGACTTGGACTTACAGGGGGATGTCTCCACCCTGCCTGGGCTGCAGTGCCGGATGCATGGAGCATCTGTCTCCTCATCTCCTCTCCAATCCACTCCGTGGTTGTTGGCCCCTGAAGCCGGATTTGGATCAGAAAGCAGAGCCTCCTCCAGCTGTGGCATCCCACTATAGCCATATTTGTACCACAAAATGAGACCTCTCTGTGTCCAGACCCTGTAATCATCCCGGTCTGGGACACTCCACCACGAGGAAGAAGGATGTCCTATTTTATTTTATTGTTCATCCAGATATGCTGAGCTCTTCTCTGTGCTCGTTCCCAGGGGACCATGGGACAGATGTTGTAAAGAAACAGTGCCCCCATCTCTTCTGGCTCCTTGGAGGGGACGTGGTATCCTGATTTTCTGGTGAAGTCAGGGTGTTGTGCTATTGTAGTTATGTTCCTTGTTTTAGGGTCCAAGATAATGACTTAGCTGTACTCCATTTCAGTGCTGGGTGTAACAAGCCAGCCCTCATGCAGTTCCTACCAGCACGAAACAGCAGTTGGCGTTAGAGGTCTGGGGTTGGTCCTGTTTCATCTATAGCAATCACGTTCGAGTCCCCCCCTTGCTAATTGTTGGTGTCTTTTTCTGACACTGTGAGAGGACATTCAGTAAACACGGTGAGTTTTGCAGTTGTGCTGAGACGGTGTTTTCAGGAAGACTCAATTATTAAATGTCATTTTGGCATCATCCCCTTCCCACGTGTGCTTGGTGAGCGCTGCCATTTGCTTGTAGCCATGCTCCAGTCCTGCCAGAGTCACATCCCTCCTTTGCAAATCTGCATTAGTGAAACTTGTAAGTTGTTGCTTGGGTGAAAACCTTGTGCATAGTCCTGGTGCTGCCACCTGTGTGGTGCCGGTCCTGGTGCAGGAGTGCTGGGTATCTGGCTAGGGGTGACTTGAGGGAGGGCAGCTCTAAAAGGAGGCTTTCTGTCCTTTGTCATTGTCAACTGTGCCTGAGTCTCTGACAAAAGCATTTTGGAGGTGAGATTGAGGAGCAGAGGCTCAGCCTCACTTCTCCTTGGAGGTCAAGCATCTGGGAGATGGGCTGGACCAAGTAAGAGCAGAACCCTCACTCAATTTCAACTGCAACAATCTTTTGGTGCCACCTGTGACTGGAACATATTTAGACTTGATATCTATCCCCCACTTTGACTTTGGGTTTTGGATCAAGGCGTAAGAGCTTTTGATGCTTGCACACACAATAAGGGGAAAAAAAATTAAAACCACAATCCTCAAAATGTTTGCAAATCCTAGAGCTTATCCTCACCCTGGGTAGGCAAAACTAACCAAAGGTAGGATCAGTAATCACAGAATCAGCCACTTTCATCATCAAACATGAGGGCTGAGACACAGCTAGCACGGAGCAGCATAACCACACAGAGTCCCTGGGGGGATGCTCGGGATCTGGCACCATGGGTTTTTCCTTTAATACCTTTACAGTGAGCAGCTTGGCAATCAGCAGGGATCCCAGCCATACGTAGATAGGGTTGGGCTTCAGATGGGTGTGATGAAGAAACAAAGGCTGCTTCACCCACTGAATGATCCTCTTGGTGGGGCTCTGCGAGGGGAGTGGCTGATTCAGGACCAAAGGGGCTGAGCTAATGCAAGCCCCCACCTTTGTCAAAGGGGTCTGATAACTTCAACCAATAACTGAAGTGCTGAAAAGGGAGAACACCCACACTTTTAGCCCAGGGAGGAGATTTAAGCCATCCCTGCAAAGCTGAGAACATCCTATCTGGAGATCAGCACATCAATGCCAACAGTAATAACAGTAAAGGGGCTGGTTGTACAGCATCCCATCACTTTAGGCACTCTCCTACATCCACTTGCCACCAAAGCCCCTCTCCAGTGAGGCCAGTCCCTGCTGCTGGTGAGCAGGAGCCATCCTCTCTGTACTTGGTGTGGTGGGGAGGTGGAGTGGAGTTGTATGGCGAGGTGTGAAGGGATCAGGCTGTCCTGGCACATCGGCATCAGTGGTGCACGATACCCCGAGGCAGCCACTGCTGAAGCTGTGTGGGGTGTAGCAGCAGTGGGGAGAAGATGGGCTGGTATCTGGCCTTCAGATATGTCCTTCTGCCACGCTGAAAGCAAACTCAGAGCCAGAAGTAGGGCAGGTGGCATCTCCCTCACTGGTGCTTGTGTTGAGCCAGGCTGGTGTGTGCTCCATGGGCAGCAGTGAGCCCGGGTTGCCCCGGAGCAAAGTGCCAGTGGACCAGGACAGCACATCTCTTGGCAAAGTCAGCAGGGACCCAGAAACCCAGTCCACAGGGAGCACCACAAGGCTGAAGGTTTTTTCCCAGCATGTTTGGACCTGGGTCATCAGCTGGAGTGACAGCATCGCCCAAGCACCCCAGTGGTGTCAGAGTCTGGGGTCAGGCCAGTCCATCTGGGGTTTCATGGCATTATCTCTTAAATGCCTTTTAATGCAATAGGATGGCCTGACTGATTGGATTGTGCTCTGTAATTAATTAGCTGGGTGCACCGTATGGGAAACAGCATCAGTGGGAAGAGAGGGGGGAATCTGCCAGCAAGAGCTGTTAAGCTTCAAATGTCCGTTTCTCATTAAACCAGCCTCGTGCAGCGTCAGTCCCTGGGCACCGGGGGTTAGTTCCAGAGTCCTGGCCCTTTTCCACAAGAGGAAGTGTTGTTTTGCTGCCTGACCATTCCCCCAGAGCCTGTGTCCTGAGAGCCCCAACCAACTTGCCTGGCCTTGGGGACCACTAGGAGGGAAGAGCCTGTTCAGGCTGGGATGTTTTGGGGGTGGTGAGGGGATGCCTCCTCCTGCCAGGGTGACAAACCCTTCAAGGACTGTAGGATGCCTCCGGGGTTAGGGGCTGCTGGGCACGGCTGGCAGAAGTCCCATTGCTCTTCCCTCCCACTGGAGCCCATGGGCTTCTCCCCACTCCCCTCCTGCTCCCAAACCTGCTGTGCCTCTGCTCGGCTTCTTTGTCTACTTTTAGCATCCATTTGTGCCTTTAAACAGACAGCATCCCCCTTAGGGTGGGTTTTTTCCTTTGTGTTTACTGTGGGGATTAATCAGGACCTGCAGCATAAGGGAAACCTGCCACGGCTCCTTGTTTTTTGTTTGATTTGGGAAATGCCGCTGGGCTGGGCTCATGTTTCAGGCCTGTGCTGATTTTTAAGGGGTGCTTTTTGGGAGTTTTGTGGGAAGAGGGGGTGTCCCTGTCTGCCCTGGGCAGGAGTCTCTCCGGGGCATGGCATCCTTTGGACCTGGGGTTGCTCCCTCCCTCACTGGGTCCTGTATGGGTAGAGGAGAGAGGGCTCTTCTCGGGGTGCCTCCCCTGTGAGGTGAGACATGGTTTCTACTCGGGTGCCCCCACCAATCCATCCAACACCCATGGGTCTGTCTGTAGCTCCCAGGTTCCTGCAGCGTCCATTTGGAATGTGGTGAGCTGGGATGTTTGCTGCTAACAGGCACCTCTGTACTCTTGTAAAATTTCAAGCTGGCTTGTGATGGGGAAACTGAACTTTGCCTGTAAGTGCCTGCTCAAAACGGTCCCTTCGCCTGTGTTTGGGGGTCTGGGATGGGCTCTCCCCCTCCTCGATGCTGCAAGGAGGTGGGTGTGGAGGAGGGCAGTGTAAAACTCCAGAGGGTTGTTGTTGCCACCAAGCTGGAAAAGAGTTGTAATGCCCTCTGCTCCAACGGCTGATAAATCTTGGAGGAAAAAACAAAGAAAAACCAACAAAAAAAGGTCATGTGCCTGCTCAGCTTAACCCACAAAGGAAAACCACGTCATTTTAAAAAGAAAAGCTGTTAAAAATAGAATTTTTTAGCAGAGAGAATGCCACTCAGAGGAGTCAATGAGCTCTGTTTCAGGAGCTGGGAAACAAAATGCCCCAGGGGCCGTGAAAGGAAGTCTTTCCTTTTCCAACTCCCTGAGTGTCGGGTGTGGCTCCTCAAGCGTCGTTGTTTTCCATCTGGCTGTGCCAGATCCAGCCAGGCTGTGGTGGTCGCTGGCTGCTCCCGGCTGCTGCTGCTCGCTGGAAGTGGGGAATTCACCATCTTGGGAAGGGGAGAAGCTGTGACTCAGTGTTACATCTTGCCTTGGGTTTCCCACTCGCCAACAGGGCTGAAGGGGAGGTGGTGAGGCCCTTCTTTATTTATTTAATTTTTAATTGGCTAAGGAGCCCTCTCATTTGCTTCGGTTCTGACTAATGAGATGTGCCTCACTTTGACAGCGTGTCACAAGTGATAAATTTCTCAGGAGCTTCTGGGCTGCGTGGATGCCCTCATGCTCCTGCCTGGCTCACCCTCCTCCACGTCACCCTGTGCTGCTGCCCAGCCTGGCCCTTGAGCATCATCCCAGCGAAGGAGAGGAGGGCTGGGATGAAGAGGTCTGGGTGTGAAATTGCCGGTCTCTTTGGGCTGGCCTCAAGGCTGGGAATTCGGGGGCTTCCTATATTGTTTGTCTGGGCTGGAAATTGGAAAGTAGAAATCGCCAAGGACCCAGACAAGCTGTTGTTTAGCAGCCATGATCTCTGTTGTGTTTTCCCAAAGACCTCAGCTGTGCCTCAGGGTGTGAGCACGGTGCCAGGCTCCAGCTAATCTCACCAGGGGCTTGGGCTGGCTGGCAGTGAACCAGCATGCCAGTGAAGATCCTATGGAAGACTTTCATTCCTATTAAAAATGCATTTTTTTTATTGGAAAGTTTTACAGGAGCATGTCTCCTTCGGTGAGGAAAGAAGGGGATGGTCTCCAATAGGAAAATCTAGATGGATCCATGATTTTCAAGGCATTTCCCATGGGGCTTTATCAAAAGGGGCCTGGTTGCTGCAGGGGGGTGCAGAGCTTAAATTCTCCTTCCTTGCCATCCTGCTGTGATCAGGGTATGGGGTGCAATCCTCCTGGGATCCTTGCTCTGGAGCATCCTTGTGTGCCTTAGGAGCATATAGTATAGGTGTTGTGTCGTATAGGTGTTGTGTGATGCTGATACGGGGGGGAGGAGGGTCGTGGGTGAGCTGAGGGCTGCCACCCTGGGGCAGAGATGCTCAGCCACATCTGACCGGAGCAGAAGGGGTTGGATGCTGCTTTGTTTGAGGGCGTGGACACCTTGGTGCTGTTCAGTCACCTCTTGCTGGGTGACACTAACCTTCACTCTCCTGGAGTCGTTAAAGGAACTGCTTGAGGTTTCAAATCATTGATGGGAAACACCAACTATTAGCACTTCTTCTCTTTGTATTTGTGATGGATTCTCTTTCGGCGTTGCTCTTAGTGGCTCTCCACTGTTAGCTTTTGTTTTCTCCTCAATAGCTTGTCTAATAAACGCCATTATCTTGGGCACAAATCTACTTCATGTCTCAATTCCACTTGGCGAGAGTTGGTAATAACAACTGAACAACATCCTTTGAAAAGGGACTCTGTCACCAGCAGCCCTGGATGCCACTTCTCCGCTTCCCACACTTGTCCTCAGAGCAGATAAAGACAAGGGGAAGGCGCGTGGCCAGAAAGCAAAAGGGACATCGTCCTGATAAATTGGATGTCTGAGCGGTGCCGGCAGCAGTCAGTGCAGCAGCTCCAGGGATCAGGGCAGCTCGGGCCCTGCCACCTCGGTCATTAGAGGAGATGTGCTTATGGCCTGGGATCCTTCCTAATTCCAGCAGATTAGAGGGAAAGGATGGTGGTGAAAGGTGACGGCTTGCAGGGAAGATCAGGAGTATTTCTTACAGCTTGATGGAGCTTCTTATCTGTGGCCAAATCGAGCTGTTGCCTCCCAGTCTGAATCTGGTCCTGAAAAGGCTTTAACTGGTAGCTGCTGGATGCTTACTGGGTTTTGGGTCAGCCTGCGGGTCTGTGAGGGGAAGTATTAAGGCAGCTCCGTGTTTTGGCTGAGGGCAGCACATTCCCAAGGGTGTTTAAGCCCACGGAGACCTGACCCTGATGTCACTGCAGTGACTTTTGTTACTGTCCCTACTGCATGAGCAGATGAAGCGGAGGGCGAGCAGTGTTTTAATTAGAACAAACTCGATTTATTTCTGCTGGACCAGGCTGCGCTCAACTGCTGTGTTTTCAGAGCTTCCCAAGGAGGATTTCCCATGCTCAGAGGGAAGGGGACCACCAGTGGGAGCAAGCTGCCCCACCTCCCCTCAATTGTCTCATTGCTGGGATGTCTGGCTGCTTCCAGTATCTGTCCCCTCCCTGAGTTATAAATACTTTATCCTCTCAGTGCCTACTGCATCAAATATTTTTTTTTCTAAATGGCATTTTCTTTTTCTATTTTTTCCTGACTTGGTTCTTGTATTTCAAAACACGCCCGCCACGCGCGTAGCGCTCAGACATGCTCTCGGCTTCCCCCCAAATGTAATTGCTTTAAAACTGCAGATAGTTGGCGAAAGCAATTTTCTCTCCATTACGGAAGACTCCAGCTCCTCTCATCCTTCATGCAAGTCACTCTCCCCCAGCCCTGCCTTCTCTCTGCTGCCGTGCAACGCTCAGCACCGGGGCTCGTGGTACCTCTGCTTTCCAGAATGACGTTGTCGCTTTCCCAGGCTCGAGTGGTGCACGGTGGGGACCTCTCTGGGGGGGATAAGTGGCTTCTGCCACAGCTTCTGCTGAGCAAGGGCGATGCTCGCTGGCAGCAAAGCCCTTCCCTTGGCCGCGCCGGCCTCTCTGGTGGGATGGGTACCTGTGCCAGGCACGTGTTCACCGCGGTTTTGCAGCTCCACCACGCGCACGTTTAACATGCTCTTTCTGTCCGCAGGACGTGTTGGGCTTTCAAAGACATTAATGATGGAAAATAAATTGGAATCTGAGAGAAATAATCTTTAGGCATTCTCTGTAGGCCTTGCCTTGCCTTGCCTTCCTCAGCCATGTTGAAGGCTATGGCTGGAGGGGAATATAAATGAGGAGGAGCCCCGGGTCTCTCTGATCTGTTGTGATGCCTTGTGCTCACTGGATCTTGCTGCAGGGAGCCTGTCTGCTCACTGGTGCTGATAAACCCGAGGGGGGCTGGAGAGGGTGGAAGCCATGAGGGGTTGCTGGACCTTCCTGGAGGGCTTGGGGTCCTGAGTTAAATGAGATTGAGGCACACCAAGTCTTCTGAGGGTCTGTGCCCTGCTTGGGGGGTTTTAGTGCCACTCTGGTATGGGGCAGCAGTTGTCTTTGGTTCTGCACCAACATGTCCTGGGGAACCAGGCCCTTGTGTCAGCTGCCCACACTGCAGATGGAGTTAGGTCACAGGGAAATGAACCTGAACATGCTCATGCCCACTATGGCTGTAGTGTTCCCTGCCCTGTGCTCAGACCCCATAAGGTGCTGATCTCCTGCTTGGAGGGGAAGAAGTGATCCCCCCAGGACCACCACTCACATCAGGTAGAGATCATGCTGGTCATCACCCCTGAGATGTCCCTACTGAGGCCAGCAGCATCTCCAGGAGCACCCAGAAATGTCTTGTCTGGGCATCCTCGCAGCAGGAGAGGATGCAGTGGCTTTGTCAGCATCAAAACTTTTGGTCCCTGGAGGAGAGCCAATGTGCCATAAAACCTGCTCATTTCTCCTGCCCTGCTCCTGCAAAGTGAGCGTGGAGCTGGCATGGACCAGGAGTCCACAGGGAGCCATAGCTCACACCAGCCTCTGGCGAGAGGCTGTTAAAGCACCGCTGCCTATCTTAGCTGGCCCCTGGGCTGCTCTTGGACATGAACCAGCCTTGTAATGAGAGCTTTCTCTATGTCTGTTTGTTTTCTGAGCATCAGTTTAATGTCTGGAAAATCCTGGTGCAGCAGAGCCCGGAGCACTTCAAAGACGCTGCAGAAGAGGAGGGGGCTCTGTAGGGACCCTGCCTATGCCGGGTGTGGAGAGAAACCTGGCCGGCCACCACGGCCAGCTTCCCATTTCCAAGGGATTTGGCTTGGTGTGTTGAGGGAGACACTGAGCTTTGCTCCCACAGCACAGATCCGTCGCTGTGAGAGCCTGGCATGGTACATACCGTGTTCTCCCAGCCTTGGATGTTTGTAGATGCCTAGATGAAGAGCTGAGGGTTTGGGCGGGGAGGATTCACGGGTCTGAAACCTGCATGTTGAGTGGTGCTCGTGCATCCCTCTCTTAGGAGATGATGCTGGTGGCTTCCACTTCTCACTAGGACGGAGTCAAGGCCATCTGGCTGCTCCAAGGTGCTCCACAGCTCCCCAAAGTGGCACTTCTTGCAGCGGTATCCTCCCAGTCACGTAGTTCTGTGTTGTCTTAGTGGTGTCAAGCTCTGAATGAGCTTGGGCAATTTGCTTTATAAAGCAATGCACTAAATATGTCAACACTCAGTGCATGTTTTTAATATAATATTTCAGATTGTTTTGAAAGAAGCCAAGATCCTGCTTTCCCTCTTCATTAGGAACGTTTTATGTGAAAGAGATGAACAATAGAGAGAGTTTGCCAGAGAGAAAGCTTTCCCAAGTATTTGTTGCTGCTGAGAAATCAGCTGCTTTTTACAAAAAAACCCTCAATGCATAACTATCAGGGCAATTAAGCAGCTTGTAAGCTGCCAAGGAAGGTTGTAGAATTGGCTTTGCTGGAGATGTTGGAGGCCAGGCTTGACCGTAGCCATTGGGTGTGCTTTAGGCACAGTAAATCCCAGTTTCCAAAGGGGAAATGGACTAAATGACCCATCAGTAGCCCCTGGCCTCTTGGGAGTTTCAGACAGACAGTCTGAGCTGCTCTGGCATGAGCAATTCCAGGCTGATGGAGTGAGTGGGTTTGTGAATCTCATGCTGTTTCAGCCCGGAATTGATGGCTTTGGCTTTTAACTCACTTCCCAGCAGGACCAGGGGTGGGTTCTGTCCTGGTCTCCAGCTGGGAGACTTAGTCTCCTGCCATGGAAAGGGTAGGACCTTCTGCCTGCCTGGTTGCAAAGCTCTGTTCTGGCTGGCGCTACTCCAAAGAAAAGAAACCCAAAAAATCCCACTGCAGTACTTTCATCAGGGAAACGGAGTTCTTGTCTGTTCTCCAAAGAGTTTCTCTTTCATCACAAGTTAGAGGAAACTTAGAGGGAACTGAAAACTTCCCTCTTCAATGAGGACAGACCTGGAGAGATGATGGGAGGAAGCTGCCAAAGCCCTTGCCAGCCCTAGCTCTCTTTCCATCAGGCCTCCTCAGCTGAGGTCCCGAGAGGTGTTCTGAGATGCCTTCCTCATGAAAGGGAGAGCAGCCAAGAGCCTGGAGCCTTCCCACCATGCAAAAGCCTGTCTGAAAGGCAGGGAGCCCCAGCCTCATTAGCTGAGGTGGTTGGCACTGGGGTAGTGGACCCTGGAGAGGGATTTGAGTGGAGAGGGCAATCCTACAGCCAGAATCAGCCCAGGAGAAATGCTCCAGAGGGGAGACTCTGCAGATGTTGGCACGACAGCTGGCTGTGCCGGGATGTGGGCTGCGGTGGGATGCTCTGACCCAGGGCAGGGCAGGGCAGGAGGGAACTGACTGGGGGGCTCTGAGGTGAGAGCTGGCATTTTGTGTGTGTGCTCACTGCAAGATGCTGCTGGGTCAGGGGAGAGGGTCTCTGGGGATGCTGCTGCCCTGCTGCACCCAGGACAGGCAGGATCTGGTTTTTCTTCACCTCCTGGTAATCCTGTACTCAAATATTCTTGCTGCAGATCTGGTTTTTATCTTTTTTTTTTTT
>VZTA01002139.1:115130-161344 GCA_013398855.1 Mohoua ochrocephala
TTTTTTTTACCACTCCTAAATGGAGAGTTTAAGCCTATTCTTTTGTTTTCTGTGAAAGGAGCAGTAAATCCTTTATCCTGCCTGGCTATTTCTGTGTGCGTATTTTCTCATTGTGCTCTACCTTGTCAGCTGTGTCAAAGCCTGGAAACCTTGGCCTCTCTTGGACTTCAGACTTGGATTTCTCTGTATTTAACAACACAGGCTCCCTTGGACTAACAGTTCTTTTTTCTCCCCTTGGTGTCTTTTTTTTGGGTTTTTTTTGTTGTTGATTTTTTTATTTTTTCCAAAAAATACCTGGTTAAAAAATCCCTGACGAGGGAGCGAGCAGAGTGGTTGTTGGGTTCATTCCCAGCACATTCCTGGCAAGGAATCACAGCCGGCATGTCCTTCTGTCCCCCCAAGCCTCTGGGGTACCAGGGCTGCCCAGGGAAGGGGAACCCCCCTGGGTGAGGGAGCTTTCCGGAGATTAGCTTGGGCTCGGCGGGTGCCTAATGCTCAGGCAGTGGATGTGATGAGCACAAAGGCAGGATTTCGGCGGGATTAGCCGGGGGAGAGGCGGATGGATGGCTGCCTCTGCTCCGGGGCCGTGTGCCAGCTCCGGCTGCCGTGCCCACTCCTGGGAGCAAGTGTGGGGTGTCTCCCTGGGGGGATCCGATGGAGTGACAGCCAGTCAGCCATCCCCAAGGCTGGAGAGAGGAAGAATGGGCTGTGGCACTGGTGGCTGCTGGAGGGACCAAGGATGGTGGCAAGTGAATACACCCGCTCCGTGGCCTGACAGTGGTGGCAGCAGCCTCAGGAAGCTGCCAAGGGAGGCTGTAGAATTGGTCTTGCTGGAGATGTTGGAGGCCAGGCTTGACCACTGGGCGTGCTTTAGGCACAGTAAATCCCAGTTTCCAAAGGGGAAATGGACTAAATGACCCACCAGCAGCTGCTGGCCTCCTGGAAGTTTCAGAAATATGGTCTGAGCTGTGCTGGCATGAGCAATTCCAGGCTGGAAGAGTGAGGGGGGTTGTGAATCTCATACTGTTTCAGCCCAGAATTGATGGCTTTGGCTTTTAACTCACTTCCCAGCAGGACCAGGGGTGGGTTCTGTCCTGGTCTCCAGCTGGGAGCCCAGCAGCCAGTGACCCACATTCCCTGGGGTCAGCTCCACCAGCTGTGCTGGTGCTCCATGAATGCCATGGCAGCTCACCACGCCAGGCAGCATGGGTGTTTGTGCGAGAACAAAAGAATAAACAATGGAAACTGTGATTAATTAGTGCAGCTAATTAGCAGTGTGCTTGGCCTGGGCTGGAACTTGGTGAGGTGCCAAAAACAGAGGAGAAGCCACAGGAGAAACTCTGATTGGAACCGCTTTGGGGAGGGAGCAGGGAAGGGGAGAGGATGCTTTCCCAGCCCCTCTTTGCAACTTGCCGCACGGAGAGGTCGGGCTGGGGCCATCATTGCCCTTACACCCCACAGGTGCTGCTGTTGCCATCTCCAGCAGCATCCTCCCATTCCCTGGTGGTGCCTGCGCTGAGAGATCACTTCCCTAGTCACAATCAGCATCAGGAGCTGGGTGTTACGCCAGTGCTGCAGGTGTTAATTAATGAGCCCTCGTTAGGGTCGGTGGGATTGCCTTCTCCATGGAATAGGATCCTGCTTGCTCGCCTTCCCCTGCACCGTACAGCCGCCTTTTTCTTTGCTCTCCATTTGCAAATTAGCGCAAGGACCACGATCAGCAAACAAATTTGCAGCGAGCTCATGGCGGGCTTGGAGATTTGGAAGAATCCTTGGCAAATATTTGCCAGCCTCCACCGCAAACCTCGTGAATACTTTTCATGACAGAGAGATGCTGAGCTTAGCTGGCAACTTGGGGTAGGATGGCAGACCTCAGGTAGGGGATGGCTGCTAAAAAATACCTGAGCCAAGAGGTGTTTTTAACTTGCTTCCACTCCTCCTGTCCCTTGCCTCACGCTGTGCGGTGTGGAGATAGGCGGGGATGGGATATGCTTGGCCGCCACGTTGGATGGTGCAGGTGGGTGTCAGGGCCAGCCCGCGGCCACCGGGCTATCGGGACACCGGGACACCGCGCCCACAGGTCAGCGTGGCTCCCGCGGGCTGCGGGACGAGGGGGAACAGGCGAGCACCCCCACACCCGCTTTTCCCCTCCACAGGGCGCCGGGGTGGGCGTGGGAAGGGCCCCCGGGGATCCCCACGGGGAGGGTGCGGGGCCACAGTGGCCTTTGTTGTCGCCGGTGGATGGGTGGGCGGAGGCGGCGGGGTGGGTTTGGCCCCCGCGGCCCCAAGTTTGGGCCTGGCTGCCGATGGGCCTCCTGGCGCTGCGGGAGATGGTGGGGCCTGCGAGCTCGGGGGGCTCCCGGCGGCGGTGGCGGGGTGGGGGAGCTCTGCTCCGTTGTGCCTGAACCCCACCCCGGCGTTCACCTCCATCGTGGCGGGGTAGGGGTTGTTTTATTGTATTTTCAGTAACACCGTCATTTGGGAGATGTGTAATAGTGCTTTTAATAATTTTTAAGGGTCTATTTTAATTAGGGGGCTTGGACTAGATGATCTCCAGAGGTCTGTTTCAACCCTATCAATTCTGTGGCTGCAGCCGTAGCAGGATCACATCATTGCCATTAAAAGGTGGCTGTGCCTAAATGCCATTTGCTCAGCGAGGTCTGAAGCAGTGCCCTTTGGAGTAATTGGGAGACGTGGCCCCTTTTGAGGACAGGACAGTCTATTTTTCAAGGTGCCATCACTTTATTATTAATTTGTTAAACACTGACTGCTCAAAACTGTTTGAGACGCAAAAAGAGGATGTGAGTTCTGCCTTGGGGACCTCACCACTAAATAAATGTATTAAATCAAACTCTTGCTGGAGAGGAGAGTGCTGCATGTGAAGGTGAAGCTGGTTAAAGGATGGATGGATGTGGATGTACCACTTCCATCAGCAAAGGGTCTTGCTTCCCTTTCAGTTTTGAATTCGGGAGGAGTGATCACAGATGAGCAGGTCAAGGACCTGCTTTCTCTTAGCATTTCCGAGGTGCCAGTGGAACCCCTTGACTTGTGAGCAATGAACTGAGCTCCCCTGGCCCTGCGAGACCCCCAGCTGGGCCTGTTGAGCTGGGGGGGGTCCTTCTCTTGCATGTTCATGATTGTGTGCATCAGCGTGGGCCAGGGGCTGCTTGCCCAGGTGAGCTTGTGCCTTCTCTTCCTCCCCACTAGTGATGCTGGAAGCATATAACACCCTCTGGGAACTGCTCCCAGGAATCACCCTGTGCCTGGCAGGAGCCTCTCAGGGGGTGCTGGACCTCTTCAGGTATCCACATCTGCTTAGTGTCCAGATCTAAGCAGATCCCACTGGTTTCCTCTCCTTGATGATGGGAAATAAGAGCAATACAGAAAAATATCAATATATTAAGTTCTTCACCTTCCTAACTTTCAGGTCAACCTTTCTGTGGGGTTGGGTTTGCTTGGTGTGTGCTTGAGGCCACGTGTTTCCAGACTGACATCTTCTGTGCCTTCCCACCCACAGCCCCCTGTGCCCGGGAGCCATGAGCCGCCCTCAGCGCCCGCAGAGCCGCTGGAGCAGCCCCCCGGCCGCAGCCCCCCGGCACTCTTAGGCTTCCCTGCTCCCCTGGAAGGTGCTCATCGCTGGCGAGGAGAACCGGCTGCGCCCGCACCCAGCCTCCCGCACCCCTCCCAAGGTAAGGATGTCTGTGAAAAGCAAAGGCAACCCAATTTCACCTGGCAAATTCAAGTGAAATCAGGTTGTTTCTTGTGTCCTTGCATCTCCTAACTCGTCTCCGCCTCATCTTGCTGGGAGGAACTACTGGCTTGGGGGTGAGAACTTCTCTTGCAATTAAAAGGTGATTTTGAAGGCGGGGTCGCTGCTGGTGAAACCTGTTGCTTGCAGACTGTATTCCATTGGAATTTGCTCATAGTTTTAGAAACTACTCTACTGCTGCAAGGAGCCAGGCTTGGGTGGGACTGGTGCCTTGCGACTGCCTCTGCTTCCCTGATGTACTTCCGAGGATAATTGTCTATAATTTGCCTCTTAACGATGCTCTGGAGGATTCCCAAGCACAAGCCGCCTTTCCTCCCAACTGTAAAAGGCCTTTGGGGTATTGGAGGTTTCCTGCGATGGGAGAGTAAGGGGTGGCTGGGGAGGCCATTTGGGAGAAGGCCAAGTCCCTGTCCCAGACCCGTGTCTGCTCCTTGCACTTGGCAGTAGGGATTTTTTAAGGCTAAAAACGTAGAGCTCAGCTTGTGGGGAGTGAGCAGGGGCTGAGGTGATGTGGCCCAGCTGCCCTCCTGATGGGTGCAAAATCAGTATTCATGGCTGAGGAGTGGAAATAGGGATTAGAAACCAAAAACCTGATTTCTGGGGTGGTTTTGGAATTTAAGATTTTTGGAGCCTCTTGTTTTCAAGCTTCTCCATGCAAACAGGGTTGTCAGCTGTGTGCAGTAGCGTATGAGAAGAGCAGCTTCTCTCTGTGTGATCCCCAGGGCAGGGGAGCTGGGGCCTGAAGGAAGATGGGGATGCCACCAGCCTATCACAGGATGGACATGGGCATGAGACTCCTGTTTTGAGAGGTCTGTGAGGTCACAGTGGACCCAGAGAGCTAAAAATACAAGTCAGAGCTGTGATCTGGCTTGTCCTGGTTCTCTTTGGGAGCTCCCTACCTGGAGCTAGGATCAGCTGGGATGCTCCAGCTGGGAAGTAGGGGCCAGTTAGCACTGGGAAGACTGACATCCTCAGGCTGTAAATATCCAGCCAGCTCTAATCCTCCCAGTAGCTCCATCACTGCTGTTTTCCAAAGAGTTATTTGACTCTTTGTGTTGCACTTCTCAGACAAATGGCTTTTAAATAAAACCTCTGCTAACTTGTTAGGCCTCCTGTCCAGGTCACTTCCTGCATGGGTGATTTATAGGGCTGCTTTTAACATTTTATTAACTTTAAATCGCTGGGGCCAGTCAATCAGAGCCTATCCCATTAGCTGTGGTGAGTGGCTGCCCGGGGCATCAGGCTCTCTCCCGCTGCCTCTGTCGCTTCTGGAGAGGCCGCGATGCTCCGAGACCAACCATGGTGAGAGATGGGAAAGAACAGGAAGAGAATTTAGATAAGGAGGAATAGATCTGGGATGGAAAAGTGAATGCATAAGGGTTAAGGAGATAATGGGGCTTGTGATCATATCTGGGAAGGTGGCTTATCTCCTGCTGTTGGTACGTGATTTCTCGGCTGCATCTCCCGCAACGTGTGCTGAACCGTGCGGTGATGGGAGAGGAGCGTCAGGGCTTGGTAAGGAGGTGGCTGCTTCAGGCTGATCCTGGCAAGGCATCACAGCTGGAGCATCCCTGGGTAGGATGTGCCTATATTAAACCCCTCCTGTGACAGTGCCAGAGACAGAACCTTCCTCCTTGCCTAGTGCATCTGCAAGTCCCTTTAGCTCCTGGCATCCCATCTGATCCGGTGGGCTGCCTTGAGCCCAGTTCCCTGCTATCTCAAACTCTCCTCTGCATCTTCTTCCCCCTTGGAGCAGAGCCGAGCCCCGCAGCCCTGGCGCTGCGGTGAGTGGGGCTGAGCAAGCAGAGGCCACTCTAGCTGGGAAATCCAAAGGAGATGGAGATTGTAAGTGATGTGAGGCTGCAGCAGCAGCTTTGATTATCTCTGGTTTAGTTGCTCTTCTCCCCACCATGCCCTGTCTTTGTTCCACCCGTGCGCAGAGATGTTATTCAGTGGAGTTTTCCAGCTCTTGGTAACAGGGAGAAAAAAACCTGAACTCCTGCACAACCAGAGCTAATGAGCTCTCTCTGGAAATAAAAGCATCCTAAGGACAGCCTTGTGATATAGAACATCCCGTTCTCTGTGGCTGCTCCGGCCACTGCCTCCGAGCGATGACCCAGCACGGGGCTGTTAGGAGCTGAGCAGAGCTGTCACCTCCCATCCTTCCCCCCAGCCATCGCTCATGTGAGCCATGGTTTGCTCCTCTGGCAGAGCTCTGCTGTGGGGACAGGGATTTGGGAACATTTGTCCAACACTGTGATGCAGAGTCCAACACTGTGATGCAGAGCCCATCACCTTGTACATGCTCGCAGGACAGGGCAGGGAGGGGTCACATGTCCCCATAGGTCAGAACCAGCTCTTACTGGCTTGGAAAGGGATTTGGGGAACACCCTGGCTCCCATCCCTGGCTGGAGTGGAGAGGTGTAAGAAGATGGGCTCACTGCAGCCCCACGTGTCTGCAGTCCCTGAGGGCTGTCGGGGTTGTCAGGCATCCGGCCGGGAGAGAATTTGTCTTGCAGCAAAGCCGGCATCTGAAAGCCGTCGCTTCTGATGTGCCCATGATTTGCTGAAACCTGCGTCTCCTTTGTCATTTTTCTGTCTCTGTCTCAAATCCCAGAGCAAAGACAGAGAACTTGCTTGCAGAGACAAGCAGGGTTTTTTTCCCTCCACCTTTAAATATTTATTCTGAGCTCTCAAGATACACACGCTGTGATCTCGGGGGCCGGCCTGTGTGCTGGCAGCGTCTCCTGCCTGGCAGAGCAGGGCTGGCTGCCCTGCCCTCTGAGGAGCACAGGCAGAGCCTACTGCCCCTCCTGCTGCCCTGTACTGGGTCCTAGAGGAGTGTCACCTCTTCCTACACATGTGCTCCATTGGGAACAAACCCAAGACCCACAAAATGCTGTCCAAAGAAGGTGTGGGGGTTGTGAGCTGCCTTTTTGGGGCTGAGACAGAGGTAAAAGTGGCCTGGTCTGTCTGGCATGCTCTGTTGCCGGGGTGGCACATCCCAAATGGCACCCACCCCTCCGTCCCCTGCCTGACTTCCCCTGTCCCTATCAGCACACAGAGCTGCAACTGGAAGCTTTCCTTTTCCTCCCTGCAGCTTGTCCAGGGCTCTCAAGGTCGCGCAGGTAACTGGAGCAACACTGCCAGCCTTGGCTTCGCAGCCTGAGCTGCGATGCTGTGCTCGGCTGTGGCTTTGGGCCTCCCTCCCTCCTTTTCTCCACTCTTGCTCTACTTCTCCAAGCCTTCCCGGTGCTGCTGCTTGGGTACACAGATTGCAGGAAGAGCAGCCCCATGCCACTGGGATGCATGTGCCTGGCATGCCAATGAGGAGCGAGGCTGGCGCTGGCAGCTCAGCCTGGGATGTGCCAGAGCAGAGCCACACTGCAGGCACTGTCCCATGGTTCCCTTCAAAACAGGAGATGCAATCCTATCTGGCTGGAACTGCCACTTTCCAAGCATTTTTCCTGGATGCTGGCTCTCCTGCAGAGCTGTCTCACCTCTGCCCTTGCTATGGGGTTGTCCGGACCCAAGGGAGAGGGGATTTTGCATCTTCTCCTAGTAGCTGGAGTACGGTGATGTTACACTCCTAGGAAAAAAGCCAGGAGCTGGCTTCTCAGCAGCTCTGCAAGGGATGAGAGGATGTCTGCCTTTCCAGGTGAGCACACAAATCGCTACCTCTGCCTCCAGCTGCCGCAGCCCAGGCATCCTGCTCAGCAGCTGGCACTCATCAGCACAGAGGCTTGTCCCCAACTGCCCCTGGCAGTGCCAGCCACGGGCTCCCCGGGACCTGTAGGGGTGTGGGCACCGATGCAGAAAGAAAATCCTTTGCAGAGGCCTAGGATTGGATGGCAGGTGCAGCTCTACCAGGAGATGCCTCGAAACCAGCATGTAGCCAAAGGCAAGAGGAGACAGAGGAGACAATAGCTGATGTGGGATTTTTGTTTTGTTTTTGAGGAGAAGTAAATTAAAGCCAGCTCACTGGTGCGGTGCTAGCACTGGAAAACTGAGCTCCAGTAAGCTGCAAAGTGATGAGATTGGGACAATGGTGGTGGTTTCCTGGGCTGCTTTCCCCACCCCTGCCTGCCCTCTGCCTGCACCCACCAAGGGCTGGCAGCAGCACCCTCAGCTCTTGCTGAATGTCTGAACAGAATGGCTTCATTAGCAGGGAAAGTTTCCCCAAGATAAGTTGCTGCTGCTGTAAGAAGTGCAATTATCACTCTCTTCTGCTCTCGCCACCGTGGGCATTGAAGTTTCCTGCTCTTACACCGTGTCATGGCCGAGCTCTTGTGCACAGGAGGGTGCCGCCAGGAGAAAGAAATTATAACAAGGACATTTTTTGGAAAGAAAAAGAGATCTTTTCATTGTGGATTTGTTACCGCTTGGTTGTCTCACTGGGTCAGAGCTGCTGTAGCCATGCAGAGCGATGCCAGCCCCTGCCTCCCCTTCCTGGCACCTGCCTGCATGTGGCTTGGTTGGGATGGTGGCAGAGAGTGTTTTTTATGGGAGACGGAGGACCTGTGCTGCGTGTGTGCCAGCTCCTACTCTGCCTGTGCCCCTGCCTCCTCCTGGTGTCACCCCTTGCCCAGGGCTGCAACACCCCGGGGGCTCCTCAGCTCCAGTGGGATTATTCACTGAGCAACACCTTTGCAGGAACAGCCGGTGCCAGAAGTGTATCTCAGGAGTGAAAATCTGCAGTCTGAGACTTGTAGGAAATATTCCTTCGAGATTCAAGCTTTTTCAATCATTGGTCATTTGACCTAACAAAACTGCATGTCACTCCGTGAGCCGTGGGGAAGGGTCCCAGAGCACGCGCAGAGGATGTTTGCAGCTGGATGTTGTAACAACTCAGTAGTGAATGGTTGGGATAAGTCATATTTCATAAAATTGGCCAGGAAAAAGATTGGTGATTAATTCTTTTTAATAAACAATGGTGAGCAGTGTGGCTTGGTTTGAGCCAGACTGACTTTTACAGTGATTCATGGATTTTTCCACAGGAAAAACCACCTTTATGGTGATTGCTGGTGTGTGGGGTGCCTGCTTGCCTTCATGAGTAATTCCCCCCAGCTCTGAAAGCACCAGGGTGTGGAAAAACGATGAACTTCTCTGCAGGAGCTGAGAGGGAGGAAGGGTGTGCGTGGCTCCACCGCTGCAGCCAATGACTGCGTCCCTTCAAAGAGCATTGGAGGACGTGGGAGAGTGGGAATTTCACTGCCAGAAGTGCTGAAGGAGGCAAATCTTATGGAAAAATGAGTGGAGCTGAGATGTCCGTGTGTGCTGTTGTGGGCTGGCCAAGTGAGGTCAGTTGGGACTGGCTAATGGTCCTCTTTGCACCGTGCTGCCCCACTCCTCCAGCAAACCAAACACCTGAGCGGAAGAGCGTCCCAGCATCCCATTTAACCCTAGTTAAATTTGTTTTCCTTTCTTCCCAGCCCCTCACGCTGGAAGCCGGCCACCCTCCGTGGTCCGTCGTGCGGCTGGGATTCGCGGCTCCGGGGCGGGAGCGTGCGCAGGAGGCGGCAGCGTGCGGCCGGGGGTGTAGCGTGTGTCTGTGTGATGCTGCTTTTTAAAGCCTGCCGAGGTGGGATGGGGAAATGCCGGGCGAGGCACAGTCAGAGGTGTGAGCAGTGCCTGCGCCTCGCAGGCGGCGCCGGGGGCGGCGGCAGCCCTTGCCGCGGCGTCGGGTTTGTTTTCTAGTTTGGAGATGAGGGCAAAAATAAAACCCGTAGTTCTGCTGAGACTAAACTTGAAACAGAATTTGCTTCCTTGGTGGGTTTTTTTGACTCTTCTTGGTGAAAAATATAGGTATTTGGCTAAAACTTTGAGTTTCACAGCAGGGGAAAGGAAAGGTGGCACAATGGTGGGAGAGGCTTGCGTAGAGATGCAGCTGTGGAGGAGGAGGAAGGAGCCTGGGGGTTGGTCCAGCCTGTGGCAGCAGCAGACAGGCTGACACATCCCTCGGTGCAGTAACACCCCGTGGCAGCGTGATGCTGCCCACCAAACGCCCAGCCTGGTCCCCTGTCCCTTCAGTCACTCCCCAGCACCACAGGGGCTGCGTTCTCCGGCCAGCATCCCACTCCCTCCTCATCCTCCTTCAGCCCTCCCTCCACCGCAGTGCCCATCCCGCATTCATTACGATGCCCATGTACTTCTCTAAGCCCAATATACTTTGAATTACTGCTCATCTATTCCTCTTGACATCCTCATGCTCATAACTAGGGAGCCTGCATTACCCGTTTGCACATCTGTCAAGCTGCGTGTTCCTTGGCCATTTCCAGAGATACATAAAATTGCCCGTGGTTATGACATTATTGACAACCCGCCCCATCTCCTTCCCCCTCCCCGAGCCCAAATGGCTGCCTCGCTTTATGAGGATTGATATTTGGGCAGTAAATATTTTAGAGCCTCATCTGATGAGTGTGTCTGTGCGGATGAATACATTTGTGGCTGAGGACAGATGTTGGAGCTATCTTCATTGGAAATGCAGGGCCTTGTCTTCCTCCCTCCTGCCTTTGCAGCATCTCTGTCATCTCTCTGCAGCCTCTCAGTGCTGCCTGTTCCCACTGGGAAGAAGGGAAAAGCCAAGCAGAGGCTGGCAGGAAGGACTGGGGCAGGCAGAGCTCTGTGAAGATTGGGTGTCAATGGCCCATTGCTGCTGGGTTCCCCATGTACCTCAGCAGTAGGACCGAATTTCTACGGCAGGGTGTTCTCCTTCCTTGAACCCAGGGAATCCACCAATTCCTGCTGTGCTGGACAAGTCGCTTCAGCCCTTTTGAAAAGAAGACAACAAGGATCAGATTGTCTGTGGTTTCCAAAGGATGTATTTTGACTCCCGTTCTGAAAGGCTGCTTCATCTCCCAAAGTTTAAAAATGTCCCTCAGTAAATGACACTAAAGAGGAAACAACTTAGGAGCATCACAGCCTGGGTGATCTGAACCATTTTTTTTATCTTGCTGAGAAAAGTGAAGGAGCCCATTTTCAGTTCCTCAAACCAATTTGCTCTCTTTCCTTTCAGTCAGCAAAACAAAGAGTGTTGCCTGATTCCTAGGGAAGAGAACAAGCACACTCAGCTCCTGCAGAGTGAGCTGGGGCTGGGCTGGGCTGAGGTTTTGGGAGTCACAGCTGGATCTAAGCTGTGGGCACCAGGATCCAGGGAGCTTTTAAAAATATGTCTGCACTCCAACTCTGTGAGTTTTGCTTGAGCTACCAAGCAGAGTTGCCCTTGCACCAAGACCCAAGCCTGGGATGGGACTCTGGTCTCTTCCCTGCAGGGAGGACAATGGCCCAGGGATCTGGCACGAGTCGTCTCCGCACACAGAACGGTTGGAGCACGCGCAAGGCAAGTCAGCCCCGCTCCGTGATTTCTTCTTGCCATTTTGCTGCTTTTCTTCCTCTCCAAGCCTGGAGCAAGCGCATCCAAATGTGTAAAAAAATCAGCTGCCTGGGGGCGGCTTTGCAACCGTTCAGTCCTCGCAATCCCTCGGAGTCTTTGTCAGGAGAGCAGGAGCTTCCTGGCTCGGTTCAACCCCTTGGAGTCTTTGTTGGGCGAGCAGGAGCTTCTTGGCTCTGCAGTGAGCGCCGTTCTGGGCTGGTGCCTGTCGCCTGGGGCGAGGGGATGTGGGGGCTGCTGGGCTGGCAGCCACCCCCTCCAGCGCATCACCCAACGCCAGCTGTTCCCAGGGCGTGGGCGTCCCTTTCCCGATGGGAGCGATGCGTTTCGGGGCAGGGAGTAGGATGGAGTGTTTCTGGTTGCTGCAACTTGAGGTTTGAAGCTGTTGCGTAGGCAATGGGGGTCCCCAAGGGGGCACACAGATTTCCAGGGGTGGCCCAGGGGCCAGAGAATGTCACCTGCCTTCTTGGTGGCCGCGGTGCTGTTGAGTGTGGGCGGTTGAGCGGACCGTGGGAGTCCACTGTATCTCTTACATCCAGTTTGCTCATTCAAGGAGAGATCTGTGTCATCACGGAGCTGTGCAGGACAGCTTTGTGAAGGTGCTGGGAGAGTAGGAGGTGCCCAGCTCCATTTGCAAGGGCTTGGTGTCTCAGTCTCCACAAAGGCTGGCTGCAGGAGCCACGTGCCGAGGGGAGGGGTTCAGTGGCCTCATTGAGCTCGCCGATGAAGGATGCTGCCCTGGCCCTGGCCAGTCTGCTCTTTTACAGCACTATAGTATCTATTTATTTATGATTTCCGTGGGTGGTGTTTTGGATGATCTATTGAGCCAGAGTGAGATATTTTGAGGCACAGTGAGATATTTTAAAAACATCTCATCACTCTGGAAATATCCATGGTGCGATAGCTGTGTATTAGTCATTCGGAAAGGGAGTGATTTCAATGAAAGAAAAAACATTTCATCTTGTCAGAGCATTTTCACTCACTGTCTGCCAGGCAGCTCCTGTCAGTCTTCAGCCTCTGTGGCTGGTTTTACTCTTCTCAGGCTCTGCCTTTTTATTTTCTAACAAGAAATAAAATAAACCCTCTAATGGATATTGGTAGCTATGAACTCATCAATTGTCAGTAAGAAAGAGCCTGTGAAAAGATGCAATAAACCCTCTTTGTACTGGATTATTTCCCATGGGATTATTTCTCTCAGGGACTACCTGCATTTGGAAAGAGAAACTCCTTCTCAAGGTATTGGACCTTGAAAAAAACCCCCTGCCCTCCAAGGTGATTTATCCCCCTGAAAAGTGAGAGTAACTCCAAAACCCTCGAACGCCAGCCGGAGATGCGGAATTAGGCTCACAGGGAGCAGGAGGAGAGATGGTTTTCTCCTAGGAGCAAAAAAAAACCTGTTAGAAAACACAAATGATGAGGCCTTGTCCTGCAAGGGAGAACAGCACAAAGCCGTTCAGCAAATGAAAAGCCAAATGAGCTGTGAAAACCTACCACCATGGTAGGAGAGATTTTCTCTCGGAGGAAATCTGCCACAAATCACCTAATATTCAGCTTTGCGCTGCCATTTGGGAAAATGTTCATCGCATTCCACTGGTCTCTGCTCCACTTGATGTGTATCTGTAGCTGGAGTTTCTCTTGGGCAGCCCGCGCGCCCCGGGGAGGAGGTGATTGGGCCGGGATGCTCCCATACTTTGATCATTCTCCATAATCAGGCGAAGAGCAGTTGCACCGTAGTTCCGCTGTGAGCACTGTTCACTGTTGCTTTGAGGGGCACAGTTGCCATTGCCTCGTGCAACCAGTTATCTAACTGCTTTGATGACTCAAAATGATCCCTTTGTGGATAAATCCCAGTGTTGGATATCCCAGGTTTTCCCAGGGTGCGCGATAATAGAATCATAGAATCAGTTTGGGTTGGAAGGGACCTCAAAGCTCATCTAGTCCCACCTCCTGCCGTGGGCAGGGACACCTTCCACTGGACCAGGTCACTCCAAGCCCTGTCCAACCTGGCCTTGGACACTTCCAGGGATGGGGCAGCCCCAGCTTCTCTGGGCACTCTGTGCCAGGGCCTCCCCACCCTCAAGCACATCTAAGGGCACCTCCCTGGTGGGAATGGGCTTGCACCTAAATGGTTTGGGGGATGTTTCTCTGCTGCTGTGGCTGCCCCTTGGCCATCTCCTTTGACATTGGGAGTCTTGGCTGGGTTTTCTATGCACCAGTGCTGAGCTCTGGCTGCCTCCATGTGCATGCCCACCCCACTTCCAGCCACTGTGGCCAGAGAAACTCCAGCCAGGGCTTTGAAATAGAAACTCTTAACTAAAGAGCAGGAGAGGGCAGGAGAGAAGCAGCTCCGGCTCCCCTTGATGCCTTAGAGCCTTTTCCCCAGCTCCCCCAGGACAAAAGGGGCATCACTCCCTGTGAAAGCAGGAACTGGGGGGGGATCAGGGTGCTGACCACCCTGGAACAAGTGCCAATAAACCCCATCTTGCTAAAATCTGGGCTTGGCAGCAGTGATCTGTAACCTTTACAACTGTTGCCATTTTTTTTCCTGGTCAGATGAAATTAAAACGGCCAACCAGTGCCATTTCTTTCCTTTAACCTTTTCCCTTTCATGTCCACACTTGACCCAAAATAATATTCTTTTGATTTGCACTTGCTGCTCCCTTGCTGGACACTAATTCAATTAATTCAGTTAATTAATTAACAGAAGCTGACCTCTTACATTTCTTGGCCAGGGGCAGGACTTACCACCCACGTGGTGAATCCTCTGCTCTCCTGCCCTTGTGATGTGGCATCTTCTGCATCCCTTTGCTGGTGGTGAGCGTGTCCTTGTCCCACGCCCCTGAGTCAGCACTCTGCTGCTGGCGTGCTATTTCAGCTTGGGGAAAAAAAAAAAAAAGAAGAAAGTTTCGGTATTTAAAGTATTTAAGCAGATGGAAAGCCACAAACTACAGTCGGTGGAGGGAGCGTGTTTCATGACTAACAAAATATGCCAGGTAGGCCGTTCCACTTGAGATATTTTCAGGAATATAATCACTTTCGCACATCCTCATAAATTTGCCAAAGTGTTAGTTTTCCCCCATATGGATGGGGAGGATGCAGCATGTCATGACTGTTGCACGGCATCTTGAATGCTGTGTCTTCATGGTGAATTTTTTTTTTTCCTTTATCCCCCCCACCCTGGCTGTAATTGCAGTTAAAGTTTGATTCACCCTTCCTCATGATTAGTGTAGGCAGAAGGTCATCCTTGAACATTTCGGTGAGAGAGCTCCTTGGACGAGGCAGGGCAGAGGAAGGAGCAATTAAATCTCTAATAATACCCCCAGAAAAGGACTGGGGTTGGACTGGAGCAGTGCCAGGGATGCTGTCCCCAGTGGGGTACCAGCAGGTGATAAAGGGATGCTCTAGGGGAGCCCCAAAGGCTGCATCCTTCCCATTGAGCTCCTTTGAATAGATGCTCCAGCGTCGCACTGGGGTAAACAAATGCAAAATATTTTGAAGTCATTCAGGCTCAGCATTGGATTCTTTCTTTTCTTTCTGGTATCATGGCAAAATTAAATAAAAGGACCCGTTTTCTGCATGTTATTGATCTTTCACTCAAAATCTGGGCCCTTTTCCAGGAAAAATGAGCTCTTTTGTGAACAAAGAGACAGGCACCTTCCCAACAAAAGTCAGCTTTCAAATCCAATGTTCTGTGTGTTTGAAATTTCATGTTTCTGATAGGAAAATATCAATTTCACTCAAATTTGCAGAGCAGTGATGTGGTGGGGGGGAGACGGCCCTGAATGGATTGATGAACACTTGAAGGCCAGATTGCCAGAGGGATTTAAAAGCAAAAGAAGAAGCAACCTTGTCACTGATTTTGAGCAGCTTGTGTTTGAATCCAGAGCCAGGCTGTTGGGCTGGAGCTGGCCCTGCTGTCCTTTTCCCTTGGGGACCTAGAGCCTTCATCGTGCACCGTGCATGTGGCAGGAGGGCTCAGCCCATCTCTCCTGACCAAATCCCAACCTCAGTGGTTTATATAACCTTTTTTTTTTAACATGGTGGTGGCTGGAGCCGGGCTCTGAATTGGTGAGTGTTGGCCTTGCTCCGTTACCTTGGTTGGGTGCCCCACTGAGAGCTGCCTGCTGGTGTCTCAGACAAGCTGGGCTTTGCCAGCAGTGTTTTACAGGTTAATTTGTCAAATCTCTGTAGCTCGATTATTTGTTGGTGGAGCCCTCGGGAATTGCTGGGGAGGAGATGTGTTACGCTCCCTTGGACCGTGCTACCACGCGGATGCTCAGCTGTCAGGCGGGGCTGCCGAGCTGGGTGTCCTAAACATGAGTTCCTAGTGCAGCCCATGACACTACCCCCATGGTAATGAGGGCGGCTGTGCTCCCCTGCTGCTGCATCCTTCCAGAACAAGTAAATTGATTTTCTTTTGTGTGTTCTCCCTGTGCCAGCAGTGGTGCTCCATCCCCACTGTGATGCGGAGGGGACGGAGGTAGCGCTGGCTCGAGGGCGTTGTTCCCGAGGCTGTCCATCGTAGAATAATGGAATGGTTTGTGTTGGAAGGGACCTTAAAGATCATCTCATTTCACCTCCCCTGGCATGGGCAGGGACACCTTCCACTAGACCTGGCACCCTGCTCCTTGTCCACCGCTGCATGGAAAGTTTGCCTGGTGCCTGAGTAGAGAAGTTTCCCCCCTGCCCCAATGAGGTTGCTCCCGGGGCTTTGCTCCCAGGCTGCGTGTGTAAGCTTGCTTATCTTTGGAAAGGCACGGCGGCGCTGACAAGCGGTGCAGGAGATGGGGGCAGTAGGTGGATCGTTTTTAGCAGCGCGCACGCACGGAGCAGACAGCTTGGGCATGTTCCAAAACACTTCCCACGCCCCCAGGCTGAATTTTAAGAAGCTGGGGCATCTGCACGTTCAAAACGCTACGGGGTGGAAGGGAAAAAAGGAAAAAAATCCCCAAGGCAGGCAGAGCAGCCAGCGCGTGGAAGGGGCAGGCAGCACCCAAAGGCTGATGTCTTGCTGCGGAAGGGAGTTTGTTGCAAAGGCTGAGCAGCTCCAAGCCGCTCTCCGGAGGGGCAGAGCACAGGTGAGCGTGGAGCAGCGGGCGCTGGCTTGCAAGCCGGTCTCGCTCTTGGTTGAGTGGGGGGAACGGGAAGAGGAGCTTGAGTTACCCAGGAACGGTGCCCGGGTGAGTGCCTGTTCCTCCTGTCCATCTGGGGTGGTGCAGCCTTTGAGGAGCTCCACACATTTGGGGGCCCCAGAGCCTTGCAGTAAGAGGGGGGGTTAGTGGGGGGGGGTAGTCCTGTCTTCCTTATGGTGATGGGAATGAGTCCTGTGCTCATCCCAGCTTTGGTGTTTCCAGGGGCTGCCTGGGATCCTGCCCATTAATAGCAAGAGATGCCCCACCGGTTTCTTTCTGTGGGACAGCCTTGGTATGCAGGACCAGCCTCATCCCCTTCTGCATCTCCTGGGGAAGCTGAAACAAGCAGGCAGTGGGCAGGGATTGACGTGGGGAACGTACAAGCTCTGCGCTCGCACCGGCTGGCCGAGGGCTGTTTCAGCGCTACCCAGGGCTCCCTGGGGCAGGGTGGGATATCCAGCCCGAGCAGGGAACCTCTGGGGGGTGAAGGACAACCTGTGTGTATGGTCCAGCAGAGTCTTGGATCCCCTGGAGTGATGATCTGGAGTTCCTTTCTGAGTCCTGGTATAGCTTTGGATAGATAAGTAGCTTCAGGCTGTGAAGGTTGGGAGGTTTCGGTGCTGGGTGACCAGCTTACATGCTGAGAACAGCCCCAGTTCTTGCTATTGCTGCTCCCTTGGGATCCGAGGTTCCTGCTCCCGGTGGCGTGGGGCCTCGGACGTCTTGCACTGAAGCATCAGGAAGGGACGGGTGTAAATCTGGAGAGCCCAAGCTGCCGTCCACATTCCTCAGATCACCGATCCGGTGTGAGCTCTGTGATCCAAGGGCGGGGAGCGCGCCCATCCGCACGTTCCCTTGAGATCCCGTTGGCGCTGCTGGCGAGGAGGATGATGGCGAGGCATCCTGGCAGCCTGAAGCCATCCTGGTAGGGTGGCTGGGCTCTGACGGCTCCCTCCCATCTCGCTGGGCCAGGCACTGGGGGATGCTCCTCCCGACGCATCACGTGCACGAGGGGCATCTTCCCAGCGCTCCCCGTGGCTGCCTCCTGTGCTGCTCCTGCCTCCTGTGGCTGCCTCCCGTGCCGCTCCTGCCTCCCGTGCCGCTCCTGCCTCCCGTGCCGCTCGGCAGACGCTCGCTCTGGCAGCGGGCAGCTCACGCTCTGCCCTTCTCCTGGCAAAGCTGCTGACTTATTTAAATGAGCCTTTTGCCTGGTGAAGAGACAGGGAAACTTGTGAGGAGCGAAAACTAGAGAAGTCCAAGGGGGGAGATTTAAATGCCGCCAAGATCAGAGTATTTTTCCTTTCATTTTGGGAAGAGAAGACTTCTTGGGAAGCCTCCACTTCCTAAGTGTCACTCCAGAAGAGGCTGAAACAGACCCTAAGTTATGCACTTTGTAAGTCTCTTGGTACCAGCAGAAGTAGTGCTCTCCACGGTGTCCTCATCCGCCTGGTAGCCTCATGGCAAGGAGCATCCTCTTGGCAGCGGATAAGTTTCTGGAGTCCTTCTGTCCCTCATCCCTTGGGTGGGCAGGAGTACCTTTGCACCTCTGGCATCCAGGGGAGGAGTACAAGGCCCTCCCGGTGTTAAAAGCGATGCTCTGTTGTGCCCCCCAGGGCGAGGAGGAGGAGGGGGAAGGCAGAGAGGGATGGGGATGGACCTGGGGTGCCCCGGGGGACTGGCTTGTTTCTGCTAATTAGCAGTATAACCAGCCGTGGCACAGCCCGGGGCTCCTGGCAGATAATTACCTTGCTAGGTGCTGGGAAGGGAGCAGAAAGACTTCCTGTCCACGGGGACTTGAAAACTTCCCTATTCTTGAACAGATTTGGGAAAGGCAACTCAAAAAGAATAATATGGATATATATTTTAACAGAGCAATTTCTGCCAGGCAGGCAGGCCAATTTGTTACTGAGGTGACACATTTGATTTTAGCTATAAGAATCGAGATTTTTTTGGCTTTTCTCCTTTTTCAGTCCCTGGGGCAGGGGGTGGCTAAGTCATAGGGAAGCTGGGGATCTGCATCGGAACAGGCTTGGGGTTCTGGCTTCCTCCCGACTGAGCATTTATAAGCTCACGGGTGTTTCATACAGCAGAGGGAGAAAAATAAATCTGGGAGTACCCCCAGTCTGCTCATTGCAGCTCGGTGAGGTTTCCATCGGGCCAGGGTATCCCGTGCTGTGTGGCTGTGCAGACACTGCCCGAGGGCTGCCGGGGGTCCTGGCCCCAGGGCCGGCTGCTCCGCTGCCCTGGGGACGGCTCCCCGGAGCTGCCCGCGGGTCCCTGCCAGTGGTGCCAGGGCTGTGCCGGGAAGTGCTGTCCCTTGTGTGCTCCTTGTGCCCGACGGGTGGGATCGCTGCTGGCCAAGGAGCATCTGTGCTCTCCTCGCACCTCTCATCGGGGCCAGGGACCTCATTAGCTGCTTCCATCTCTTCTCTCCTCTGTTTATCTTCAGTTTTTCAAACGTTTGCCTGATTTTTTTTTTATTATGTCTTTTTTTTTTTCCTGGCTTGAAGGGAGAAATGACGGTGTGAGTCATGATAGGGCCTGACAGCTCCCTGCGTGCCCCGCCAGGCTCTACCGAAATGGGGGCTGGGGGGCAGGGCTGCAGTGACTGCTGCCCGTACAGGTCCTGTTGTGGGGGGACACGGGGTGGGGAGTGGGGAACAGGCATCGCAGCCTTTCCCCCTCATCACCCATTAACCCTTTGGTCTGTGGTGCTTGGCAGAGGGTCTGGCAAAGCTCAGGCCTCCAAGGAGGGATTGCAGGCAGATTTGTGAGGGGACGTCATGACACCGGGTGGCAGGAGAGAAGCAGGGTGGGAACAGCTTGAGATGAAAGCCCTGTCCACTGTCTGTAGGGGATGTGGGGCCATGCTGAGCTAGGGGAAAACACTTGGCCACATGCATGTGCCATGTCGAGGAATAGGCGGAGATGACAGGCTTGTCTGGTCAGTGGATTTGTCCCCGTTCCAGTGCACCCAGGATGTCTGCTTCCATGCAGAGTGGGGTCCCAGGCTGGTGCTTCCATGCAGAGTGGGGTCCCAAGCTGGTGCTCCCCATGGCATCTCCCTGCTGAAGGAGCACAACCACTTGGTACCAAGCACAGCAGGATGCAGGGGATGGCAATTCCTCCTCTGCCTCCTCGGTCAGGGCTGGGGGTGCCAAACCGCATCTCTCCGTCTGCCAGCCATGCCTTGTTGGCAGCCTCAGACTCCCTTCCTCCACACCCCATCTCCCTCTGGAAAACCAGCAGTAACTCTTGGTCAGCGCTGTCTCACGGATCATTAATTTGGAAATCTCAGGGAGAAGGGTGCTTGCCCATGGTCCTGTGTGGCCGGTGCCATCCTCTGCAGCCCATCACCACCCTGGCACCGCTCACTTAGAGGGCAGGGCCATCCTCACCTCTTCCTCGCTGCTCTGGGATGATCCCAGCATCTCGCCCGTGCTTTTTATAGCCCGTGCTTCCCAGCAGGCTCACCAGCTGACCTGGATACGGCCACGCCACATTTGGGCTGAGCTCCCCTGCTCCCTCCTTGTGCTGGGGTGGGCTGGTTTGTCAGTGCTTGTCGGCACCCCAGGTTGCTCTCACAAAGACAGAAGCATCCGTCATCCTGCTCTTGCGTCAAGCATTTCCAGTCCAGGCTGGGTAATAGGGATTGCTGCGAGCACGCACCTCCGGATCTCTGCTCCACGGGGATCCCTTCTCTTTAGCAGGTGCTTTTTCTCCCAGATGCTGTTCTGCAGAGAGGAAACAGGGACAAATTAGCATCCTTGGCATTTCTGGCTTTTCCCACTCCTTGCCTGCCTGCCTCCCCTCCCTTTTCTTTTTAAAGAGATTCAGGTCATGCCTGGAATTAGGGCTCCCTGAACTGCAGTGAAAGAGCATTTAAACTGCTTACCATTGATTAGATGGAGTAGTTGGGGTTTGGTTTGTGCCCCACCCCTGTCCTCAGCTTTGGATGGGTGTTCACAGCACATTCCTCCTCCTTTCAAGGCATTTGCCATCATGGGCTGCACTTCCCTGCACAGGAGGGTCTGGGGACCCTGGGGGCTGCTCCCCGCTTTGCACCCCTCTAGCAGCCAGCCGCTCTCGACACAGAGACCTTGCAGGAAGGCATTTTATTTAGCTGGCTTCGTTTATCGCGGCGCTCCGGCTGGGATTAGACACAGATAAGACGATCAATAAATCCTCCTCTTGGCTGAGATGTGCCGTGAATTTTTTGGGAAAGGGTAGGGAAAGGAGGGCACCCATTCAAAGGCAGCAAGACTGGCTGGAGGTGAGGGAGGGGACAGCCAATACTTCGAGGTGGTGGCACAGAGGGGACCCTGCCGTGATCCCACTGCCAGTTTGTAAGAAGACATCCGTATGTGGTAGAGGAGAAAAGAAACCCCGCGCTGCCGCTGCGGCTGGTGTGACTGTACCGCCCGAGAAAGTAGGTCAGGCTGTGCTGCAGAGCCCGACACGAGCCCCCAGCGCAGCGGGACACCCACCTCTCCCCAGATCCCCCCTCAGCTCTCTGCTCACGGCCGGGCACAGCCAGCCCTGCGCCAAAGGCAGCCGCTGTGGGGCTGCGTTGGCATCAGCCCCTCACCCCGGTGTTTGGGCGGCTCTTTGGTCCTGCTGTGGTGGCTCTGGGTGAGGGTGGCAGCGTGGGATCCGTGCAAGAGGAGAGGCAGAGCTGGAGGGAGGACGGAGCGGGAGGGAGGGGATGCCGTGCTGCGTCTCCCCTGCCTGCATCCCTCAGCTGCTCTCCTGTCTCCAGTGAGGATTTGGCTGCAGGAGGGATGTAGGATGCAACCCCAGCATCAGAAAGGAGCAGCCATTTCTCCATCTCCCCAGAATTTTGGGGTCTCCCACTAGCTGGGAGTGGACAAAGCTCAGGGACAGGCCCGCCCCCCTTCCCCCCCGACTGTTTTCTGCATTGTCAGGGAGATTTGAGGAGGAAGAAAAAAAAGGTTAAAGGCAGAGGCTAACGCCTAAATCTGCAGAGATTTTGGGTGTCTCACAGGGCTTTCCAAGCCTCCCTCAGAGGGGAAGGGGGAACAGGACAGGACGAATGATGGGGTTCCGGTGTATAGGGCTCAGGTAGGACTGGAGGGTGTCCTGGCTTTGGCTCAAGAGGATGGCTCGTTCCATCATCACTTCCAGGAAGGTTTCTTGGCTGCTGGGGACAGGGGAAAATTAACCTGTGTTTTCAAGACGGAGATGTTCCAAGTGCAAATCCAGAGTGTCTCCCTGGCACAGCACTTTTCTGTAGCTGTAGGAACCCGTTGGGAGACGGAAGGAAACTTTGGAATTGCCTTTGCCACTGGACACATCTGGGCTGTCTCTCCCAGACACTTTGTGGGGAGGGATGCTGTGGGGCTGGATCACAGCCACAGGAGGATGGCTTGCTGCAGCTGGGGGCCTGGGACTGCCAGGCTCAGGGAGGTGACAACCCCACGCTAACGTGGCTCTGGTGACACCAGTGCCACGACCTGGGCAGGGACACCGTGTCCTCCGGCAAGGACCTGACTGATCTGAGAGGGCTGGTGGTGAAGACGCAGTGAGCTGAGCGAGGAATAAATTGAGTGTGTACATCACAGGCAGGTCTGGGCTTTATTGATTTTCAATGAAAGGCTGTGTCATGAATTTTTCTTTCCCACTGTATTTGCTGCAAAGTTGCATCTCGTCTCCAAGCATTAACCACTAACTAGAGAGCTCATTTTTCGCCCCCCAGGAGATGCCCTGGGGGGAAGCAGGTTTGCACATGGTCTTTTTAAGCGTGTGATGGATGCAGCAGCTTTACTAATCCAACACCAGAAGAGAAAGCCGGTATTAGCAGCGGAAAATGTTATGTCCAGCAGTTCAAGTGACTTATTGCTAAGGGGATGTGTGTGTGATGTGTCTTATTTGATGGGCTGCTCCAGGATCCATCTGGGAATGGTGTCCTGCTGTCCCCAAGAGGGACAGGGCATCATCTGCGTGTTGTCACTGCTTTTGCTGGTTTGCCTTTCCTCTCAATGACGGGAGGACTCTCAAAGAGAGGGAACACATTCCCTATGGCAAAACCCTTTTGGAAGCTCCTGTTGCATCCTGCTTTTAAATCGGTGTTCAGAATTTGGAGCATCTCTTTACTCTTGAAGTCATTGTTTTTCAACATTAAAGAACATTTGGGAATGAACATAGCGTGAAATGTTTTAGGAGACATTTCTCCCTATCTTCAGAAACTCTTAGAGATCTTCTTTGCTTCCTGATGAAAGCGTTGAGGATGTGGGGGAAAGCATTGAAACTAGTTGAGGGATTTAAAAACAGATAACCAGTGGAGAAAGTTGGAGAGGCTTAGGATGGGTTTGTCTGGAAAAGAGGTAATAGAGAGGAGGTGTTTGGCTAGAAGAGAGGTGATGGAGAGATGTTTTAGCAGGTTTTGGGTAGCGCTGTGCAGTGAGATGTGCAGCGACAGCAGCTTGTGTCCTCACAGGGACAGGCTGGGAAGCCTTGCAGGGTTGGGAATTAGGCTGGGAGTGCCCTGGAAGGGTTAACTCTGGTGCCTGGATGTAACTGGATGCACTGAAGCTGAAGTGGAGCAGTATGCAAATCTATCCACTTTCATAAACTGCTTAATTAGGCGAATGTTAATGAGACGTTAATTACTGTTGTGCCGGCGAATCCCACGGAACGGAGATTATGTTTCTCTTCAAACATCCAGTCTTAATTATAACTTGCGCTTAATTCCACTGTCTTGCTTGGGACGGAGCTGGGTAGGGAGGATGAGCGCCAGCTCCCATGGCTGCCCGCCCGCAGAGCATCTCCCATGCCTGCCCATGCCATGGTGGTGGCTCTGGGAGCGTGGGGATGGAGCCGTGGGGGCAGCACGGGTGGCTTGGGGACGGTGGCTGCGAATCCTTTGCTTGCAGCCATCTCCTTGCGCTCGGGTCCAGCGTGGCAGCAAACCCTCCAGCAAACCCTGCTGTGAGCAGGCCAGGGTGGAAAGTCTCATGGCACGTGTAAAAGCTTTCATGCTTTTCCTTTGTGGGCTTGAGAAGCCTTTGTGAAGTCCCTGTTGGTGCCCTGTGCACTCCAGGGATGCCACATTGCTCTGCTCTGGAGGCGCCTGCCCCAGACTGGTCAGACTGGGGTAGGGAAGGTGACAAGGCATGTGCCTTGTCCCCTCCTTCTTCACTTTCTGTTTCCACCTGCCTTGGCCTTCTCAGTAGGACTGCAGACACATTCTGTTGCCTGTGATTTCCAGTTCCTGTAAGGGTTTTTGTGGCAAATTGCCAGAGGTCTTGCTTCCACAGAGCCTGGCACACATGGATATTTTTAAAGGACAGCTTCCGCTTGGGGATCAGCAAGAGATCACAGCAGCGATGAGCAGAGAAATGGCATCCCATTTTCAATTTGAACACCTATTATTGTTGTTGTTGTTGTTGTTGTATTATTATTATTGTTATTTTACATGGCTTTCATTAAAGTTCAGGATAATATAACGCCTTCAAATGAGGTATTAGCGAGCCATGGAATCTGCATCTTCAGGGGTTTTTGGCTGGTTTTCCTCTGTACTTTGCTGGTTTGCTGGAACCTCTGGGCTAACAGCAAGGTTCCCTGGCTCGTTGCTCATTGCTGCCAGCTGGGTGGCAGAGAGGACAGCATCTTAAGGCTGAAACACGAGGTTTGGGCTCCACCAGAGCTTTTCTGGTACCCCTGTGGGAGATTTCTTCCAGCGGCCGGGCTCTTTATCCCCAGGGAGGTGTTTGCCTTGCCACTGCTGGTGGTGGGAGAGCCCACGGGCTGCCTGCTCTGCTCCTTCTGGCACGAGTGTCTCGTCCCCAGCAAACAGGATTTTAATCACACACACAGTGGCATCTGCCTGCTCAGAGCTTGTCGCCAGAAACCTGCAGCTGAGAGCAGTGACAATCCTCATCCCAGGCCCTCTCTGATGGCCGGCGGTGTCTGGGGAAGCTGCTCCGGGGTCAGAGTCACTTTGGATTTCCTCTGCAGAAAGCGTGTTGTCTCCTGAGCGATGATTCTCCGCATTGGGTGTTTTCAATTACAAAGGGTGTCAGTTGAGGTTTCGTTTCCTGTGTTTTTTTTCTTTTCTTCCCTCTGTTCTGACTCTGCTGTTTGATTTCCAGACAAGTTTGATATTTCCTCTCCCAGCAAGCTGGCGAGCCCTGGGGACTCCTGTGGGCGGCTCCTTTGATCGCAGGCAGTGTCCCTCTGAGAGGGATGGGCTGGGCTGGAGGACCAGGAGCCGCCAGGACAGGGGCTGCACTCATGGCAGCACCCATGGGGGTGGCACCACCAGGGCTCTGGCCAGCTCTGCATGCCTCTTCCAAAATATCGGAACGTGAATTTTTTAATCTCCTGGAAAGCTTTTCTACCAGAAGAAATGTGTCCAGCAGACAGGGAGTTTTGATTTTTTTTCTTCTCTGCATTCTGCATCTCTCAGTGTTGAAGCCTCTGTTAATTAATTAAGAATTAATTGATGGCAATTTCTTTAATTTTTAAAGATGGCAGGATCTAGCCACATACCCCTTCGCAGAGCTGCCTGCTGCTCCCTCCTCCCCTCTTGCAAATCTCGAACAAACAGAGCCCTGCTGCACAATCAACAGCTGCGTGGGAGGCAGAGCCAGCACTTTGCATATGATTCCAACCAAATACAGCATGTTTGGGAAATATGGAGGACACCAAAGCCAACTCGAGGGGGACCAAGAGAGGTCATTGCCTGTGTTGAGCCCCCACTGCTAAGATGCCCCCGTGTGTCGGTGGCTCCTGTGCTGCTTTTCAGAGCCCAAAAAATACCACAAGCAGGACCAGGTGCTCCAGTGCAGCCCCCCGGGATGCCAGCACCCAGGGTGAGTACTCAAGGGGAGCATCACAGGCACAGAAGCAGGCAGGAGAGGAGAAGCTTTCACTCAGGGTTCTGCCTGCAGCCGTTTGTCGCTTCCAATTGCTGAGCCCAGCACCTGCTGGCTTTAAAATAAAATAAAAGGAGGACAGACAAGAAAGGAGGGTTTGGCTAAACATCTAAATTAGCCTGCTTGTGCTGGGAGCTGAACTGGGTGTGGGGTAAATCCATTCCCACAGCACAGTGTGTGTGTACTGAGTGAGATGTTTTAGGATAAATGACTGCTTTTCATACATGATCATGGCCTGACAGCCATGAGGCAGTGCAAAGGTGGTAAATGAGAAAGTTTGAGTTAACGAAGTGTAGTTGTCTCTCATTAGGGGGAAAGGAGTTCCCTTTACCACCAGTCCTTGGGCTTAGGTGCAGTTGGGATTGCTCTTGCCCTTCATTTCGCTTTTTAAAAAATGCCTGATAATTTGTTTCTTATTTACCTTTGCTTGCCAGGTTGATGGTTTGATCCATGGGGTGTGTGCTGGATGCATGACTCTTTGCTAGTGCTGGGTGTGTGCATGGGGATGCTGATGGGGGACAGAGATGCTCCCGGGACGTCAAGGCAGGGAGATGTGCAGAGGGGGCTGTGAGAGCAAATCCCCGCTCCTCCAGGCAAGGGAGGGGGAAGAAGTGTCTCCCCGGCAATCAGCCAGAGCCAAGAAAGCAGGTCTTCAGCAGGAACCTGCAATATTAAATAGTCTTTTAATGAAAAATACATCTGCTGTTGAGCTGCCTCGCAGCCTGAGATGCGGGTGCGCTTTTTGGCTTCTCAATAGTTGCTGCAGGACCTTTTATTTTACAATATTTGAAACAAAACTGGAATCTATTTTTAATCCTTTCCCTTTCCCCTTTTCAGTCTTCTCTTGTCACTCAGCCATCATGCTAACCCTGCAAAAGCCCAGTCAGGGTTTGGGAGGGGTCAAGGGCCAGTCTGCATGCCCAGCTTGGGGCAGGAGGACAACCCATCCCTGCGTGGTCCCTCTGCCCAGTGACCCCGGCTGAGGCTGTCCTGCTCAGGGCTGCTTTGCAAAGACAGACAGAGCTTTGCCTGGCTGCCATTTAGCAGCTCTAGCTTTTCAAGGAGGGGGGATTTTGTTTTTACTGCCAGATTTGGGGCAGACCAGGCAGGATCTCCTCAGCCTGGATTTCAGATTGTCTTATGGCAATCCTGCCCGGAGGCAGAGGTAAAGGCTGGGTCACAACAGTTTGCTCTTTGCTAATGCTTTTCACGCTGGGATTTCCGAGCAATTCCCACAGAAACCAGCCATTGCAAAGCCCATCCTGCTGACAAGGAGCAGAAGGGGCTGGGGAGGTGGGCTGAGGTCCTGTGCAGGATATTTGCTGCCAAATACCTGCTGATGGTACATTTTAGCATCTCTAGGTGGAGTTTGTGTGTTTGGGCAGTGTCTGGCCCTGCCAGTGCCACGGGCAGCCCCTGAGAGCTGCCTTGCCTTTCCTGCCACCCACTGCCTGCAGCCACAGGGGCCCCGTTTATCTAAAGCAATGAGCGACTTTAGAAAAATAACAATAAAGAAAAGGTATGTGAGAAACATCTGTGAAATAATAACAAGATCCTGGGGATGGAGCCGCTTTCATCTGGGAGCTCTTTGCGAACTGCGGGTTGTTCCTGTCCCTCGTTAGAGAGGGAGCTGGGCAGCGATGCCCGCTCAGATCTTTCTGTCCTTTCAAGATCTCCCATGGCATCCCACGGGCTGGTGAGCCTGGGCCTTGCCAGCATATCCCTCCTGCTGTCCGCTGCTGAACTGCTTTTTAATCCCTCTAATCAGCACCGCATCCAAGCCCAGTGGCGGTGGGAGAGCTGGGTTCATCCGGGGCTATCGTGCCTCCCTGCCGTCTTACATCCCGAGTGAGGAATGTGGCAGGGCTGGGAGCTATGGAGTATGGAAACCTCATGTCTGGCCTAGCTTTGTAAGGCCGAGCTGCCAGGTTTGCAGCCAGTCTCCTGCCAGCCAGGGTAGATGCTGCTTTACACTTGTGCCAGGTCTGCTCCAGACCCTTGGGGAGCACCCAAGCAGTGCAAGTGCTGGCAGGCACAGTGTGCCTTTCTAGCTGGCTGGAGAATGTCCGTCAAAACTTCATTTCCTGGGAAAAACCTGGTTTGGCCAAGCTAAAACATGTGTGGGACTCTTGCGTTGAAACCTGTGGAGGCTTTTGATGCTCCCACATTGGTGCAGAGGAGTGTAGACTCTCAGGGCTGGACTAGAGAGAGCTGCCCCCATGAACAGCCCTGTGAGCAGCCCCAGAGCAGAGTAAAATATAAAGGGACCCCTCTGGCAGGTGCTGAGGAGCAGGAAGGAGAACGGGGGGCTCAGGATTACACATGGAAAGCCCAGTTTCCACATGAAGCCCGCGTTGCTCTGCCCTGCTCTGCTGCCTGCCTGGCTGTTAATGTGTGGTTATTTGCACATGGCTTGCGAGGGCTTTCAGTGTGGTCCCTGGTTGGACTTCTCGTATAATAAAATAATTTGCTGCTCTGGAAAGAGGCGCTTCTGCGAGTGAGGATTAAGGTGTATTTCAGTGTTTGCCTCTTGGTCTGTGGCATGCAGGGATGTGTGGGTAAAAGGTGCTGCATCTGACTTTGAGGCTCAGGAGTTGAAATGCCTCATGTTGAGCTCAGGAGAGCAGGGATTTCTGCAGATTGTTGGAGCTAAAAAGTGGAGTTGTGGCGAAGGAACTGTGTCAGGCCCAGGTTACATCCACAAGGTGGGCTGGGGGTCTTGCAGGCTTGTTGTCACCTTGGAAATGAAAGGAGTGGTGCTCTTCTGAGCCTCCGAGAGCATGTCTGGACACCAGTGAAACATCCATAATGTGATTTCAGGTGTGGATACACACATTTATACTGCGGTACACACGAGCAGGATGTGGCCCAGGGCCTCTGGTGGGGATGCAAGAGGCCAGAAGCAGAGTGCTTTAAGGCTAGTGAAGACACCCTAGAAGATGATTAGCTTTGCAAGCCACATTCCTGTGTGCTGGAAACAGGGGCATTATAAAGTTCACCCTAAGCCCTTGGAGACCTCTGGAGCAGGAGTGGATCCGCGTGTCACGGTGCTATTATTGGAAAGGGTGGCTTCACTGCCTGTCATCTGGCTTTGCTGACTTAGCTCCGTGGACCATCGTCAGACACAAAGCATCTTCTCCTTGGCCGTTGCCAACCCACCTACTTGGGAGTGGGTGATGATTTGTTTGTTCCTCGGCTCAGCTGGAAAAAATGAGTGTCCTTGTGGGAGGGTGGGAAGAGAGAGCGCTGCAGGGTGGCATCTCCTGAGGAAAGAAGCAGATCGCTGGGCTCGGGTGTTCAGCTGGAGCAATGTTCAGTGTCCCACTGCCATCTCAAGGTGGTCCAGTTGGGCTCCTGCAGACTGTGTTGGGCTGGGGCAGCACTGCCTGTCAGGTTTGGTCAACTCACCCCCTCCAAGGTCCCGAGGGAGCTGCACGCAGTGGCAGAGCCCCCCATCTTCACTCTTGGGGGGTGTGGGGGTGCTCTTGCTCGGCCTGAACCCGCCCAGAGCAGCCAGGCTCTCCTCAGCGTGCTGCCACTTCCCCCAGGCTCAGCCCAACTCGGCTTTCCCGGTGCTGGTGTGGCACAGGATGAGGCGTAGTTCCCTTCTTGGCTTCTGACGCTCTCAAGGCGAGGAGTGCTTGTCATGCTCCTGATTGGGATGGGAAGCATCCTTTGGACTTGGCACCGTATCCGTGCATCCCTGCAGAGCTGTGCTGCTCAGGGGGTGGCTCCCCAGGGCTCCAACAGCAGCCGTGCTGGCAATGCCTGTGGCTGCCAGCCTTCCTGCTGCTGCTGATCCAGCCGCGGATTCCCCTCGGTGCCGCCACTAACATAAATCCCCAAGTCCCTTTTGTGTCAGACACAGACACGCAGTGGTTGCTTTGCAATGAATTAGGTTTTAGGGGCTTTTTAAAGAAAAAAGCTGGAAAGCGTGCCTTTGGCCCCAGAACCTGCCCAAAGAACAGGAGCAGGAAGGAGGGGGAAGGTGCTGTACAGGGAGAGAGGAGTTATCAAATGGAGACAAGGGGTGTGGGAGGGAAAGACTGGCCTGGCTGCCTCCCCTAGCAGCGAGCATCCCTCCCCCTGTGCCGGCAGCCCCACCACTGCCAGGGCTGAGAGGAGATTTGCATTAGGGGTGCGAGGCTGCCGTGGCTGCCAGCTGCCCCGCTGCCTCTCCCTGGCAGGAAAGCTGTGGAGCAACTGGAATTCTGATTCCCTGGGGACCTGTGAGGGCAGCATCACTCCAGGTCAAGGATTAAATTCATTACAGAGAAGCACTTGGGGGAAAGCCCTGGATGCGATGCACATGGATGCTGATGCATTAAAACCATTTCCTGTGGAGATCTTCCACAAGGCAAGCAGGGAGAAGGGTCGGGCACAAACCCGTCCCCGGAACTGCTCCAGCGTTAATGGCTTGCCCAGCAAGCCGGTGGCATCCTGGTCACCAGCCTGGTGCTGGCTGGAGAAAAAAAGCCTCCAGCCCTCAGCCTGCAGCCCCTCTGAGGCCAGAAGTGGCTGAGACCCTTCCCCTCACCGTGCCCCTGGGTCCCGTGGGGCCAAGCTGCTGCTCCGCTGGCAGGTTATCAAACCTGAGGTGGTTTTTCCAGCCGTTTCAGTTCCAGCCGTAAGTGTTGCACAAGTAAAAAAAAAATCCATTTAGGGCGTTCCCGGTGGGCTCTGACCACAAATGGCTTCTGGGTCCCTGGAAGGTGGCGTTCTCTTGCTGTGCTCCGACGGCCAGCTGGGACGGCTGCCTGCACACGAGGTACAGGCAGGTGCAGGCAGGCGTGCTGTGCCACTTTCTTCCTAGGTGTTGCCTAAGAACTGAGAGGATGCAGAGAGCCTTAGAAAACTTCCTAGATTAGTAGCCCTTTCCCAGAATGGGTTCTGGAGTCGAAGCAATCAGCCATTCTGATTTGCTTTGAAAAACATGTATTTTCAGTCTTCATGTATTTTTCCCCTTCTCTTCCCTTCCATCTTGCATCCCCACACACTTCCTTTCATTCCCCTCCTTCCTCCTCCTTTTCATGAGCTATTTTCAAATGCCAGGAAGGGCGAGATCTGAGGGGAGGAGGAGTAACTGAAAGAAAAAAAAAAAGGGTGGTAAAATTATTTCACACATTTATGGGAAAAAAAAAAAAAAAAGAAGGTGTGAGTGTGGGGAAAGAGAACAGCTCCAGTTCCCAGAAGACAAAAAGCAACTTCATTCATTTCCCAACGTAATTTTATCAGGTAGGAAGGCTTGGTTACATTTCTGCAGCCCTACAGTTCCCAGAGATGGTCCGAGTTGTCCCTCCTGCTGTGTTGCCCTGACCTGGCACAGGTTTGGTACTGAGGCTTTGGTACCGGGAAACTGGGGTAGGAGGATGCCAAGTGGGGGGGGAAAGGGAGGATGAGCTTCTGGAAAACATGGCTTTGATTAAGCCAAACTTGGCCCCGGGAAGGGTAGGGGAGATGTTGCAAATATCACCAGCTTCACAGGAAGCATTTTTTCACACAAGGACAGTATGTTGGATGATTTCCCATGTTTAATAAATAGGATTAAACCCAGCAGCAACAGCTTTTGCTGGGAACTAGGAGTTCGGGTTGTGATAAACTTTTTAGATGGCAAAATCTCCTTATGCTCAATTGTTTTTTCATCTCGCTGGTAAAACTGGAAATAACTGTTTTGGCTTGTCCAACCATTCTTGAAACGTGATTTGTTTGTCTTACTGGCCCTCTGACTCACAGCCACTGGAAAAGGGAAGTAACCCAAATCCTCAAGGAAGCTTTTCTGAGTAGCTCACTGCTGGGATGCTGGAGGTAATGCTGGAGGACTGATGCTCTGGCTGTCCCGCACTGAAGTCCTGTCCCCTTCATGCCATGGAGCTTGGGGGAAGGCCCTGGACGGGAGGAATGTGGAGATCCAGCAGCAGGCATTCGCTTGCCCATCTCCCCGTGGGTGAGCCCGGGATCTTGGAGCAGGCTGGCATTTCACACCTTGGCGAGGGTGACATTTTCTTTGCAGCTTTTCCATGTTCGGAAGATGGCATTTCACCCCTAGAGGAAGCTGGTATTTATAAGGCAGGGCACTGGCATTTCATTCATTGTTACCATCCGGTGATTCAGACAAGGTCTCTTAGCCAGAAAGGTCAGCTGGGTCTCTGCTGTTCTTTGCTGCTTTTCTTTCTTTTTCCTTTTATTTTTTTCCCCTAAGGGGAAGAGGGAAAAACAAAGCCAAGTCACATGCCAGAACTGCTGATTGCCATTTTTCTTGCCTTGAAAATGAAGGTCTGCTAAGCTACATAACAGCTAGGACTTTCCAAAGTCCATCTTGGAAGGGTGTCTTTGGAAAGGTCCTCATTTTGCTTTGAGTTCCAAAGGTGCAACCCAGAGCCTGGTGCTGGGGCGATGTGGGGGGGTGGCAGCAGTGTCTGCCCCAGTGCTGTGCCAGTGCTCACCATTGCCCCAGTTATCCTGCATCGTCCTCTTTCTTGGAGCTGAAGCCCATGTGAGCCTAAGATTGCATCTTTTCTGGCCAAACACCAGGTTTTGTCCCCAGGGTCGTGGAGCAGGATGGGAAAATCGGGTGCAGATCCCCTCTGTGACTATGGGGCTCTTGTTGGACTGGGGCAATCTAGACACTGCCAGGGCCTTGGAAACATAAATAAAATCAATAAGAAGCTGTTAAATTGTGCCTGAACCTCGCAAGGAACAGCATGGGGAGTGCTGGCTGCAGAGATGTATCTGCTGCCACTCCGCGGGCTGTGGCACATTCATTAAGCATCTTTAAGATGGATACACCCCCCAGTTCACCTCCTGCAAAAGCCTGGGAATTTATTTCCTCCTGAACCGTGCCATCAATCACTGGCGACAGCACCGCCTCGGCACCGCGTGGAACAGCCAGAGTGGCATCGGGCTGGCTGCCCTGCCACACTGGGAGGGGGCTGCCTCGGACCCCCACGCCCTGGCTGTGAAGAGGGGGATCCCGTTTCCCTTCCCTTGCTCTCAGCACAGCTGCTGGGGGAAAGGCTGTCTCACACCACAAATGCATTCGTGCACCTCTTCTGTGCTGTTCAGGACCCTGCTACCTCGTGCTGGTCTGCAGCCTGTCCCTGCTCCTCTTGGCCATCCAGCAGTGCCTGCATCCATCTCTAATCCCCATGGGCCAATGGCTCAGAGAGGAGTTGACGGTCCCACCTCTTCTCTCCCCTCTGTGCATCTCCCTGCGATCCTGGCCCCTTCCTTGGCACCCCGGCTCCGCTCCCAGCCCTGCATTCGGTGCTTGCTGGGTGGATACTGGGAGCTCCCAGGGCCCTGCACTGTGCATGTAAATGTGAGAGCCTGAAGTCGTGGCAGAAAATTTTTGCCGTGCCTGACTTGATGCTTGTAGCTTTTATCGGAGCAGCCAGACAGGAGCAGGACGAATCCAGCGATCCGGGGCAGTATGGGGGATGCCGCCTGACGTCTGAGCTGTTTTGCTTCCCCTCCCTTCTCCGCCTGCTCTCTTAGTGCTGCTCTGGACTGGAAAGATGTGACAGGTCCACTCAGCGGGAGGAAAGACCAGCTGGAGGGGCCTGAGTGACCCTCCTGCCCTGCACCCAGCACCCTCTGTCCAGCCCTGCCTGGACCCTGCGGCCGCCCCTTTCCTTCCTGGCGCTGACATTTCACCCTCCAGTGCTTTCAGCTGTCAGCCAAGCTGCACATTACTCCAATTTATGCAGAGGCCTCAGTTTTACTTCTTCCTGCAATTTCTTCTGATGCTTTTAATTTTTTCCCCCTATCAGCTGGGAACCTACAGATTATCCCATAAGAGCAGAATAAAGGCTTGTCAACCTTTCTTACGTGCTCCTTGAGATGAAAATAACTTCCTGAACCCCTTATAGTGCTTTATTTTCTGCCACTTCTGCTACTCTGAGTATAATTTGACTGACTAAAGGATCTTGAAGCTAAAGGAAAAAAAAAGATAAAGTAGACTAATAATAATAATGGTAAAAACTGCTCCCGAGGCTGATAAGGGCCTGGAGATTCACACACCGGCATCGCCTGCCAGGGCAGGTGTGAGCCCGGCTTTTGTTCCCCAGCTCCATAAGCCAGTGCTGGGAGTGGGGACAGCCGGTCTCTGCAAAAATGGGATGTTTTTCAAGAGAAGAAAGGTATTGTGTCCCCTGTGATATGGAAATGAGCAGGGAGGTAAGGGCAGGGAGAGAGGATTTCTGATGGTAATGAGGTTTTACACTGGCTTTCTTGCCTTGCCTCCATCCCTCCCTTTCAACTGTAGGATGGGGTTTCAAAGGCTGTTGTATTCTTTTCCTTGGATTATTTGTCATGTTTTTTTTTAACCTTGCCTGTTGTGGTTTTTAAAGATAAAAGGTGGGAGCCACAATGAAGGAGAATTCCTTTTCCTTCACTGGAAGGGCTGGGAGATGCTGCAGGAGTTATGGTTACTGATGTAAGGATGCTATGAGCTCTCATAGGCAGGTTAGATGGGCTTGGGAATGCATTTCCTCTCCCATCCCGTCCCACAGCCTCAGCATGGCTGGAGAGGGATGTGACCTGCTGGCTGGAGCAAAGGCTGGTGCCAAACCTGAGACCACGGTGGCTGTGCTGTCCCCAAGCACCGTGTCACAGCTCTGTAGCACAGGTGGAATCCAGCCCCTCCACAGCTGTATTCCACTTGTAACTCTTGGATGTTGCTTGTGGTACCTCCTTTGGAAAAGCAGCCTCTCTTTCCCTTGACATAGGGATGCTGAAGGCTGAAGTATTCCTCTTGCTCCTAACTCAGCTGCTGCAATATTCCTTGTGACTGTCCAGCAGTTGGGCCTTGTTTTAGTCCAAGTTTGCCTAGATTCCAGCCTCTAGCCACTAACTCTGGTCCAGCATTTGTCTGCTGCCTTGAGGAATGCTCTGTATTCCAAAGCCCTTCCTCATGTAGGAAGCTGCGCCTCTTGATGGAAAGGACTGGACACAAACTTCCTGTGCAAACAGTTTCTGGTGGAAAACTAAGGTTTGGGCTGAGTTCGATTTGTTGTGTAAAACATGGACTCTACTGAAAAGGTGAACTTTTTCCTCTGCAGAGCCAGTGCTGTGAGCCCATGGATGTAGCTCCCAGGGGAACAAGGTGGGGAGCAGACAGCTTGGGTCAAGGGGAACGAGGGGGCATGGAGGGATCTGAAGCTGTTCCTGGGCAGTGGCAGGGTTGCTCTTGGCTCTGTGTTGCCACTCAATTCTTGCACGGCCAGCAGTGCAGTGAGAGCCTCAGCAGGGAGGGCAGCTGGGCTGAGCTCCACTGTCAGTGCTTTTCACCTGCTGTTGATCTGAGGAACTCCACTGGGCCTCCCAGGGGAGCTGCCTGCCCCTCCTGCCCCTCCTGCCCCTCCTGCCCTGCAGTGAAGGACCACTGAAACGTAGCTGCTTGCAGAAAGTGCTGATTCAAAGGAGCTCTGCCAGGCTGCTGTGGGTCAGGAGGGCTCCCAGGTCAAATCCAGTCTTCGGGCAGGAGCTGCAAGCAAAGATGCCTCATGGTGAGCTGTGCTGGTGTTTATTCTGCAGCTCCCTTTCTAGCCGAAGCCCTTGAGCTGTGCTGGTGTCGCTCCCCCCCTGCCCAGCAGACATTGCTGCTCAGCTGTTTGGTTTTATCCCTTCCTAATTTTACAAGAAGTGACAGTAAATCTATCCCGTATGCACAGGACTGTGTGGGGTGTTTAAACAATCGTTCGCATCCAGATGTGGTGATGGCTTTGGGGTATCTCCTGGCAATGTGGGTTGGTGCTGGATATATTATGCTGTAAAAGTTAATGTTCAGAGTCTGATATTTAATCCACAAGAGCAGGAGAGCATTTGGCCATGAGCTGTGCTATGTGGGGCAATCCCATCGCCTGTGGGTGCCTGCGGTGTCAGGGGTGTCTCCTGTCAGACCTTCCTGCAGATACTGCCATTGAAGGGCTCCCAAGCACAGCCAAGGGTACCTACACCGCTTGTCTCCACATCCAAAAAGACCATTAGCCTGGGAGGAGGAGGAGGGGGAGCAAGGGGACGTGGCAGAGGAAGATAAGGCCATGGAGCGGAGGATTTGTGGGAAGTTAATGGGCGTTGAATTGGCATTATGCCCCAGCAAGTTCTCATTTCCCTGGCTCTGTGCTGGCTCATCCCCACCCCAGAGCAGGGAGGGAGCAGGATGCACCCACAGCTGAGGGCTGTGCCCCAGCACATCATGGAGTGCAGGGAGCCAGAGTTTGTGGCCCTGGGACCTCGGGCACACAGCAGGTGGCAAAAGGGATAAAGCAGAGGAAAATGAGGTTGCTTCACTGCTGCCCCGTGGGTGATGCTGAGGGAGATGCTCCATTTTAAATCAAACCCAGATCAAAGTGGAGATGGCTCCTCTGCTGCTTGGGGATGCATAAAGCTGTGTCTGAGCTCGTAACGTAAGGGCAGCTTTTACTACTCAAAGCCATCTCCTTGCTCTGCTTCTCTCCTCAGTGCTCTCACAACAACCCAGCATTTGCTCTGCTTCATATTCCGTTGGCTTGGAAGAGCTGGAAGGAGATTGCCATGGCTTCCCCCCTGGGCAGGAGTGGTGGTGGGGCTTGGCCTCTGTCTGCTCTGAACTGGGAAGGATGCTAGCTCCATAGGAGAGTTACTTTTGAGGCTTCCTTAGCTTCTAGCACTGGGGCAGGGTATTGCCCCCATTAGCTCAGCCTGCACCCCCAGGGCAAGTCTCCGATGAGGAGCCAAGGTGCAGCAGGGTTGGGGGCTGGCAGCACAGTCCAGCCCCGTGGGAAGCACTGCAACTTCCCTCTCCGTGGGGCAGAGAGAGGCCATCGCCTCGGCCAAAGCAGAAATGCTCTGGTGTTGTTGTTAGCTCTCTGGCTCAGGGATAACAGCTCTTCTCCTGTGCCTCCTGAGTATTCTCAGAAGCAGCACCATGACCACTTAAGTCTTTCCCCGTGTCCCCTGTGTCCTCGACATGCCACCCTGGGGAGGGCTCAGCAGGCCAGGAACATGGCAGCAGTGCTCGGCATAGGGTCAGGAGCATCCTTGATGGGGCACGCTGGGTTTGGGGGCCATTGGTGAGGGGTCAGCCCTGGGGATGCGCTTTGGCCCCAGCGTCTGCATTTGCCCTCCTTCATGTCCCCCACAGAGCTCAGAGCTGCCTGGGAGAGGTCTGAGAGCAGCAGGGGGATGTGGTGGGATGGTCGCCTGCAGGCCAGACCCTGCTTGGTCCAGAGGTTTCTGCAAGACTTTTTTCCTGCTCACGTTCCCTTGCTCAGGCCTGGATGGATGAAATGGACTTTACAGCCCCAAATCCCTTAATCTCCAGTATACTTAGCAGTATTAGCCAGACTACAGAAGTCATATACACAGTAATTGCACTCAGTGGAGGACACTCTCACAATTTCATGCTGGAAGGAAACGTGTTATTCATTTTCCCCTGTCTCCCACCCATCTATGCAGAAATACGTTGGGGCCATGATAGAGGTACGTTAAACATGCAGAGAAATGTCATAGCTGAAATACAACCTGCTCTCCTGGCAATTAACCCAGGCAGCCTTGCAGAAGATGTGCAGGGTGAAAATCTGCTCAAAGTGGGGCCTAAAGCTTCAGCACATCTTAGCTACTAATGCTAAGCAAGTTACGCTAAGCAATTAATATCCTTTACTTCTTTACAGCCCTCCCTTTGTTTTTATTAAGCATCCCTGCTAATACATTTAGCAAAGCTCGCAAAGCCTTTCAAAAAGCATGATCAGCCTCCATAATCTTATATACAGAATGATCACAAGCACCAGACCAAATAGACTCAAAACTAGTACGATTGCCACTGGGTGGAGCAGGAGGTTATAAATTCCTGTGGCTGTAGGTGACCGCCCCAGGAGAGTTTCCCACCAGTGGTGTTCTCCATCTCTTTTTCCTCTTTTGAACGCACACCGCATTTCATCCCCATTATGGTGGACAGTGATTATAGGTTTTTTTTCCATCAATTCATATATGTTTTAATACTTGATGTAAGTCATCATGTTGTGATAATTTCCTTACCAGCACTAAGATTAATTCCAGTTGAAGTAGGTAACAAGTCTTTAACTAGTGTATAATTAGACTGTAACAACTGGTGGGACGTAACAGGAGCTGTATAATTAAAATCATACCCTATAATTCCACTAAAGTTACGAATGCAAATATTCGAATGATTACTTGTATCTACAATAGTATCACCTACTAATATAAAACCATGAAGTGTCCTTAAGAAAACATATCCTTTTCCAATATATACAAGTGCAGTTGCAGGGATTTCATCGGTATGTGTTTCAAAATGACAAACATTCTGCTCAGTGTCAAGACACGTCTTGGGGTTTCATGGTGTTGCTTTTACAGCTGAATACTTGTTGTTCCCATGTACTGTTGGCCACACGCGTCCACTTTGTGGTATCCATACTTTATGTTCTACGGGAAGGAGGATGATTGTATTGTGATTTAGTGCAACAACTGGGTATATGCTGTATGCTGAAGCATTATATTATTAAGACAGAAACTGTGACCTTATTGTTAATGGGGCCATAGCTGGCCAAATACCACCAGGATTAAAATTCTCTTTCAGTGCTGTTGTCCCCAAGCTACTTTTCAAACATCTGTGGGTAAGGTGCCTTCTTTGCCTACCCTAATAAGTGCTGCCACTGTGGAGTGCATCCACATTTGAGTGTGGATACAGCTAAGAGCTGATGAAAGATTGCCCTGGACCATTCCAAGTGCCTCTACAATCAGCTGGTGGTCTCTCTCATTAATTTTCTCCCACAGAGGCAATATATCTGATAAGAGCCATTGATCAGTCCCCAGTGCTAATAGAGAGGATTGCAATGGGTGTTCTAATTTGCTTAAATCACTTGTTGTTGCACTTAGTTTATTTAGGAGCACTTCAACATCTATACCATTAAGGACTCCCGATCCTGTCCCTGCAATACCAGTTGCATCCCTCTTTGTTTGCTTTGAAGGGGGATAAGCAGAGAAAGGGCAATCAGTCCCGAGTCAACACTTCACAAGTGATGTTAATTGTGTTCTATTACTTCTTGAACTATTATTTGTCATCATGCAACAACTGGTATTAAGTGTTGAGCAGCAGCTCGTACTATCAAGGCAATGAGACCTGGCCTCCTGCTTACCTCTGCCCAGGCTAAATTATAAACCTTATCTGATGGGCACCAGAAAGCAAGAGCCTTCCTGTCAGGTGTTTCAGGAACTGGGAACCTTGTTCCTATATAATCTAGGAAAACTACCTTCCCTTTGGATTTGTTAACTTTCCACTAATCCGGATCATCCATCATTTTTATCCTTAGCTATGCTGTAGCAGTAACAGAGTCAATAATACCAAGAGTAGTGAGATGTCCCATTCATTCTTAGCTGATGTGAGAGTTTTTCCAGGAGTCAGTCATTTGTCAGCTGGCCGGCTACTTACCACCTGCTTGATGGGAGAATGGTGTATCCATCTTTCTTTTCCTAAACTTTTAACAGCAAAATAGGAACATAGTGAGATGGTAAATGGTGCTTCCCACTTAGGTTCCGGTTTCTATTTTCATGAGAACATGTTAATTAAAATGTCATCTCCAGGTTGTATATCATGGACCTGTATTTCCAGAGGTGTAGGCTGATACCATTGAGTATATTTCTGTCATTTTCAAACCCTTCCTGCATATATATGATGTATTGTGTCAACCGTTCATCTGATGAGACCAGCAGGTGTCTTAACTGGGTACTACCTTCTTTAATAAGGCCCTGTGTCAACCTTTCTTGTTAGAAAGGCTTCTACCCAGCCTGGCAACTGATGTATTATCACTAACAAGTGTATTCATTGCTGCTACATCAGCCGAGGCATTTCCTTCCCTAATTTCTGTAGTGGCCTTGGTATGTGGCTGGACGATATATTACAGCAATTTCTTTGGGTAGCTGGGGCTGATTCCAGCACTTGTGTGGATTCCAGCACTTCTCCACTTGATACTTTTTTCCCCAACGATGTGAAAAATCCTCGTTCTTTCCATAGCTTTGCCATTGTGTGGCATACCCTGAGAGCATACCTAGAGTTTTTTGGCTCGTTTCCCTTTTCTCAGTTGTCCTGTACGTGTCAGGGCTACCAGTTCACCCTGTCCTTGCTTGGAGCGTGCCGTGGTTACACGAAGCAATTAATACCCTTTATTTCTTCACAAGGCGAGGAGCCAGTCCCTCATCTTTACAGCTGGGTGTTTGTACGTCCCACGCCTGGCGCTGCTCCTGTTTGCAGAGCCGATAACTGATGGCAGAGAAGACTTTACTGTCTGAGGAATACTTATGCAAACAAGCACAATGGCTTAATAGGGAACACCCGGAGAAATCTCCAAAGAAAGCGCCGTAAATTCCCCTTCCCGTGGATTTATGGGGAGATTTTTCACAGATATTTATGGTTTCCCAGGTGCGTTGTTGTGACTCCTTAGCGCAGATTTGCATGGCGTGCTCCAGGAGCTTATGAGAGGGGAACATTGATGGGGCAGCCCTGTGTTCATAGCAGGATGGGAGTGGGAAATGGCTCCTTAATCCCTCGGTGAATTCCTCCTGTGTGTGGCAGCTCGGAGCTCTGCCAGCACCAGCCGAGCACCTGGAGAGGCTGGCGAGTGGGGCTGGCTGCATTTTGGTGGCCCTGATCAATTTAGATGGTCCTGCTGCAATGCAAGTGTAGGTCACCTGCCACAGCCCTGTGTGAGCGTGCTGCCCCATCCACCCCTGCAGGGCTGGGCCACACCAACGTTCCCCTGTTGCTGTCCATAGCCAACCCATTGAAACACATCTCTTTTTCTCCTCTTTTCCAGGTTCCTTGCCTCACCAGCAGGTCCTTGTAGGACTTCAGCTCTGGTAAGTGCAGTTGTGTTTTCTCCTCGCTGAGTCCATGCCAGTTGTGAAAGCGTCGGGTGGGGTTGGAGGGGCACTGGGGCTGGGCACCACCACTGCTCCCCAGACAGGTGGAAGAGCCTGAGTGTGCCTCTGTTAAGGAGACAGCTCCTGATGCACTTCACCCCAGAATTATTTCCCCTCTGTGTGGAAACACGCTGAGATACGTTTATCAGTGCCCTTCCGTAGCCCATGAAGGGAAACGGTGTGGGCATCTTTAATCCTTCCTGGGTAAACTTTGTTGGATGGGAACCGAAAACTTTGGTGATTGGCACGATGACTGCAATAAAAGCTGGGAGGTGTCTGCCACTGGGTGGGACTCAGGGGACCTTTGGAACAATAAGAAGGTGAACTGATGGGTGGAAGGAGAGCACAACCTGCCCGGAGACCTCTGCAGAGGAGCCAGGCTGAGAGGAGCATTTAGGACCTGGAAGAAATGTGAATGTCAGAAGCCGCAGTCCTGGCTGCAAGCTAGTGTTGTCACCTGTAACCTTTCCAGGAATGTGCTCCTCTCAGGCCACCCGCTCTGCCACCAGCCACCCGGCTGACTCTCCTGAGGAACGAGGGGGTAGAAGGATAACATTTCTGGGCTTTCTCAGGCTCAAGTCCCTGTGCCATTCAGTGTTTGATATGTTCACACTTCTGAAGTCCCCATGGGTTTTCTAACCTTACCTTTAACCCAGCAGAAAGGGTCCTGGGTTCTGTGTTGGGGTAAATTAGCAGGAGTGTCTTGCAGTCAGCGTGGTTACCCATGTACTGTGTCATCTTCACCTTTGCCCTCTTGACATGTTCTCTTTAAAAAGTATGCATTTATCAAAAAAAGCAGCCTCTTTGTTTGATGCTATCTGTTGGTTTGATAATTAAGTCCCATGGAAGGCATTGACATCAGCCACGTGCTCAAGGATTTGCCACCGATGTCCCAGGTTGCATGTCTCCGTTGAACTTAAGGGGTTTTCTTTTCTTTAGCTGCAAATGGTTCACTACTTGGGGCCTAAAATTATGGAAGGGAGGGTTGTTATGGTGATCTCAGGGTTTTGGGGTGCTGCTGGCGTGACCTTGCTCTGAGACAGAGCTGTTCTGTGATGGGGACACCACTGTCTGGGGCATATCTAACCGTGGCAGGAGGCAAGCGAAGGCTGTGGATCCTGGTGCCTAGGGAACTGCCCTGACGTCCTCTCCTTGTGCATCCATCTCACCGGAGGGCATCGGGCACGGCGTGAGCTTATCCCAAAAGCTATTCCTCACTCCAAAACTCTGCAGAGACTCCCGATCCGTGATGCTTTGCTTGTGACCTTGGCAGCCTCAGCTGGGAGCAGCTCAGGCCCCTGGGAGAGCTGTGCTGTGTTGAGGAAGCAGCACTGCCATACTCCAGCACGTGGAGAAACTCCAGCCAATAGGTGGATGAACCAATCAAGTGATTTTTCTGTGTCAGGGCTGCGTTACACTGGGAAGCGAACATACAGCTCTGTCTTCCCAGACAATTCCTGCAGGAGCAGCTCTGGCCACGCTCCTTCCAGCAGCAAAAAGCAAGTGTCTGTAGCTGCAGAGTGGGGACAGGCAAGGCAGGACCCACTGGTCCTCCAAAAAGGAGAGAAAGTGGAAAATGGCCTGGAGGAGGGGGCAGCGGGGGAGAAGTGGCCAAGGCGGTAGAATTGCCTCTCCCGACGCAACGTAATCGGCTCACGGCTTCTTCTCCCCAATCCTCTTACACCCCTCCCATTGCACATCTCTCCCCAGACGCGGCCGTGTGTGTTAGCAGAGATAAAAGCTCTCTTCCCACGCGGGCTCTTCTCCCCCAGCATGCTTAATCATGAGCCAACGTGGCAAACAGCCTTCCTGAGAGATGCCCCGGGCTTGGCTCCTCACTCTCCCTCCCTGCCTCCTGCCTTTTGCCTCGGCTCCCACTCTGCCCCGCACCCCAGGGCTCCCCGCACGCCCCTGCAGCCTGCGCAGCCATCACGTGCCTCTGATAAATGAGCTTCATCTGCACCCAAAATTAATCACATTGTCATGCTGGCAGAGGATGAGGCAGCTGCGCCGAAATGCCTGAATCCCTGGCTAATATATCACAGGGGCTGGATGCAGAGCTGCTCCGCAGCTCCTGCCGCATGGGGACATGCTCCGGAGAGGCGGATGGTGACGAGGAGCTGTGAGGCCTGGGAGCGAATGCTCAGGAGGACACATTCTCCTCCTCCCCAGAGCTCAGCCACTGATTTTCAACCAGGAGAACCTGGTGGGAGATTCCTTGTGCTCGGGAGGGCCGATGCTGCTGGTGACAGCCCAGCTCCTCCGAGCCACCTCGGACCTGGGAGCCGATGTGTCCTCCTCCGCTGGAGCATGCTCGGGAACCCGGAGCAGAAGACTAATGAGGGAAATGAATATGAGGGAATTATTCCAGGATTTCCAAAGCCATGGTCTTTGTGGATGGTGGAAGCAGGAGGCACCCAGCCAGGATGATGTGTCTTGTTCACTTCATTGCTCCAGTTTCGCTCATCAGAAGCAAAGTGTTGACCGGCTGCGCCCGTGCTGCCTGTGATGGGCTGGGATCAGCGCGGAGAACCAGCTCCAGGGCCAAGGGCTCCCAGCTGGGCCAGTTCCTGGTCCAGGACATCTGGGATGGGGGCCAGTTGTGATGTTCGCTCCTGGTATTGTGCATCTTTCTGGGATCCACATCATCCTGCTTGCTTGTTGGTTGCCAGCTGCTCCTCTCCATTTCAGTGTGGTTTGCTGGGCAGACTCTCTTCTCCTAAGTCCGTCCCTAGGACAGACGTGGGTTTCTCCAATATATTCACTCTCGCTTGTCTTGTGGTAATTAATTACTAATTCCAGACCAGACTCAGCTCTGGAGTGCTCGTTAACTAATTGGATGCCTTCCAGCAAATCCCAGCAGTCCCTCCACGATGGGAAAGTCATGCGTTCCTTGTCTGCTTCCTGATTGCTTTGTCCCCCCACAGTCGATGGGAGCACCTTGGAAGAGATCCGCTGGGGCTGCTCTCCTGGAACTGGCAGGGGGCTGCTGACAACACAGCAGGTGCTTCCTTGGGGGTGCATAATAATGGACAGCAAAGCAAAGCAACACATAGATGCCCCAGACGGAGACTGGTGGCATCCTTCGCTGCGCTCCCAGCTGCTGGGAGAGGCTGGAAACCTGCTCTGCCCACTGGTCTCCGAGGATTTCACACCGACTCTATTTGCAGATATTGTCGGATGTGGGTTTTTTCCTCATGGCCTGGCAGAAGTGCTGGAAAACTGTTGTCCTTTGCAGTCTGCAGCTCTGCGTTGCTCATGCTTTGCTGTCACGGGGAGAACCGGACCCATGTTTTTAGAGAAAAGAGGCTTTTATCAATAAAATTGAGCTGCTGGTGCTCCCAGCAGCTTGCCCAGACAAAACAGTGAATGGCTTTTGTTAGAACTTTAAATCTTAACTTACAAGGGCATGGACTCCCTTAGATCAGCCGTAAGCTGGTGTTCAGATACACATGGTGTTTTGAGGAGGCAGAAAAGGTGTTTTGGTCTCCTGTGCCTGTGGGGGCCTCGTGGGGTCTCTGGCCACCGGGCACCAGCAGTCATGGGCAGCTGAGCAAGAGAGAGCAGAAAGCTCAGTCTGAGCATCTCTGAGCCTCCTCCTCAGACCCTGCAGCCTGCTGGGCTGACCCAGGAGCTCTCCTCCCTCCTCACCTGCATGCTTCAGAGTGGATTTTGGGGCTGGACTGTGCTTGTGAGTCTGTTTCCAAGCTCTTTGGAGAGGCAGATGTGTGCATGGCTGTGAGCAGGAGACATGTCTGACCCGGTGTTCATCCTTATTTCAACTCCCCCAGGGCCTTTGGGGGATGATGCAGCCTTCAGTCAGCACACAGGAAGAATTACAGTTCTCTTGGCTCAGTTGCATGTTCAGAGTGAGCCGCTGCCGAGGCAAGGGCTCCTGTGGGTGCCACCCCTAGCCCTGGTGGCATGGCGATGGGTCCCGATGGTCAGCATTGCTCAGCCTTGTTGAGGCTGCCTACTTCACCAGGCTGCTTTATTTTTTTTTCATATGCTCTTATCTTTTTAAGTCAGGGCTACAGCTGAGGTTTTGTAGGCACCCTTTTGCCAAGACATGACTGGCTTGTGCCCGCTGTTGAGTGGAGAGGCTGGGGAGGAGCCAGGGAGCAGCTGAGATGTGAGGTGGGGAACTGGAGATGTGTGGTGACACCAGTGCAAAGATTGATCACACAGCCTGAGGAATAACAGCTCAGGTTTCCAGAGTGTGTGTTGAGAGGGTGGAAGGCAGCGCTCCTCGGGAGCCTGGCAGCAGAGGACATCGATGCTGGGAGACTCCAAAAGACGCCTTTGCTTGGGTTGTGTGAGGAGGAGTACTGAGGGTCAGCCCCAGGTCTCACAGAGGTGGCTGGGCTGCTGCTGGTGCCGAGACAGGGCAGCACCTCCTGCCAGAGTCAGGCCTGGGCAGCTGCTGCTGGCTCTGCTCAGCATTTACCACCCCCTGGGCTGGGAGGGAGCCCAAACACTGCTCCAGGAATGGCAGAGAGAGGCGTCCCTAGGAGAAGATGGGATGCTCCATGTTGAGCCACCTCGGCAGAGGGAAACGCTTGTCTGCCCAAAGAAAAGGCTTTTCCAGACTCTGCTAGAGCTTGGGGAAAGCCTGTTGTGGCTATTTTAAAGCACTTTGCGGTTGGAAGTGACCAAGTCTTTTAAGACTCAGAGTTCAGTTTCTGAAAGGACCTGTTCCCTAGAAATTCAAAGTGACTGACTCTGCAGATCCCTGTGTACCAGCAGGCAGGGCAGCACTGAGGGACTTGTCCTGGCAGGGCTGACACCAGCCTGCTTTTTAGGTGCAAATAACTGTGCCACAAATTACATCAGACTTCACTGTCCATTAACAATCCTCTGTTCTCTGCTCCTCTGATCTTTTGTCAGTGTGAACGAACTGGAAGTGGTTCTTTGGGTCTAGTCCAGCCCCAGGGTGGTAAATTGGACATCTCCTGTCCCTCTGTCTCTTGTAGAATCCATATGGATGTAATGGATTTCGTGGCATCTTGCATTTTCCTCTGTCCAGGCACAAATAATGGTATTTCACCCTGGCACCCAGTGGTGCAAAACCCCCTCACCCACATTTTCGAGAGGGCTGTGCTGTGAATCCCCACCTGTGCTCCTCTGAGCTCAGCCTCTGGGGGTTGGGCCTGGTTTGAGAGGGGTTGTGCAAGGTTTGTGTGGGGGTTTGGCATGGTTTGTGTTTCCTTGAACCACCACGCTTTTGGACAGAGCTGGAAGCACCAGCCTCCCTGGCATGCTCCGAAGCCAGCTCCAGGGAGCTGAAATAACCTGGTGTGACTCTGCAGAGCCTGAATTCTAGTCCCTGTAATTAAACACCCAGCTGTTGAGATCTTTTATATGTGTTCAGATTGAGACTTGGCAGGATTAGGTAGCAGAGAGCTCGCCTCAGTGACCAGGAAGATCTGTTGTGCTGTTAAAGCAAAGTCCATCATACCTCAGCCAGGATGGGCAGGGATCTGAGCATGCCAGAGATGCTTTCATGGGCTGAGATGGCGAGATTGGGTGGGAAACTTTGCTGTGTTACTGCAGGTATCCAGGCCATGGGTGAGCGAGGGGGAGCTTCCTTAGAGATGGGGTCTCTGGACACCAAAAGGAGTACCCAGAGCCCCCTAAGGTACACAGGGGCTACATTTTGTGCTGAGGCCTTGAAGGGAGAAGAGGGCTCAGCATCTGGAGATTTTCCAGGCAGTGCCTGAGCTGAGCCTAGGGATAACCGCCCACTGGAGCTGGCAGGAGAAGATGTCTGCTCCCCTAAATTCCAGATTTGTCCATCACTAGCGATAATGCACCGAGAAATAAATGTCACTTACAAAATTTATGGGAGAGCTGCTTTGCTAGTCTCCTTTTTTAAGGTTATACTAAAAATTAAACCACATTTTCCCCCAAGGGGGAGCGGCAGGCTGTCACCGTAACAAATGTCCCGGTGTGTCACGGAGCAGCGCACATGTGTGTGCACGCCGCGTACGCAGGCATCGGGAGCCAGGGCGGACGCGAGCGGCGCCTCTCACGTGGCCGGTTAGCTGAGCAAAATCGGTATTTTTATACTTGCACTTTATATGGCAATTTCCTGCCCGCGTTACAAAAAAAAA
>VZTA01002139.1:161380-239300 GCA_013398855.1 Mohoua ochrocephala
AAAAAAAAAAAGAGAAAAACGTCGGAGAGTTACACAAGCTCAAAACCGAGTTCCCAGTATGAAACCTGGCGCGTGACTTCTTGATGCAGGGGGAGCGCGGACTCCTCGCGGGTGCGCGCACACACGGCCCGGCCTCCCGGCTCCCGCTCGGGATGGGATCCCAGAGCCCCATGGCGTAGGCACCGTCAGCTCGCAGGAGGTGTTTCTGTAAGGATAAGCCGGGGATCAGCGTGGCTTTGAGGACTGTTTTCCCTCCCCTCCCCGCCCCGAGCGCTGGGGCGGCAGTTCGAGGTCCGGCTCCCCCCGGCCGCTCCCGTGCCGCGTGGCTGGACGGGGCGCTCCGCTTGGGGGACGTTCATCGGCTCTGGCAGCGGAGCTAATGCGATTAAGGGCTTTTCTCACCCTCCGCTCAGTGCTCATTAACATTTCCCTGCTAAGGAGTTCAGAAGCGTCGCCTCATCTCGCCGCAGCTTTGGTTTGTGACGAGGGGAGCGGGCAGGCGGTGCAGGGGGGAAGGCTCCCCGGCCCTGTGGCTTCTGTCCGGACAGCGACAGGGCCGCAGAGGGAGGGGATGTGGCTGGGAGAGCCGCTGCCGCGCCGTGCAATGCCACCAACCCCAACGCTTCCAGCAAGGAGTCCTATTTCTGCCGGGGATTGGGAGCTGGGGAAGGCAGATGCCCTGGTTGAGGGAGGGTGACGCTGCCTGCCTGGTAGCCTGCGAATGGAGACCTACAAACAGCTTCTCTGTGGTGTCACAACCCCGTCCTCTGCGCAGGCAGGGAGAGAACCCAATTTTGGAAGCCTCCTTCCCAGATCTCACAATCGAGAACCAGGAGAGATATTTTTATTTGGTCTTACAAGTAGGTCTTGAGACATCTCTAAGTGGGTGCTTCATAGTCTGTGTAGAAATAAAACCCTCCCAATGTGCCACACGAAGCCCTTCACAGCAGCAAGCCCGAGGCTTTGCCCTGCTGCCCCCTCCCTGTGCTCTCCTTTTGTTCCATGTCCCCGGCCAGCTCTCCTGGCGGCACCTGGAGCAGGCTGACACGAGTTCTGACCCCTGCCCAGCGAAGTTTGATGCAGAAGATGCTTCTAGACTTTCTGTGGTGGGTCCCAGATGTCTTTTTAGTCACCTGAAATGTGTCAGTCTGTGTTGAACCAAAGAAGAAAAGTGTGTTTGATGATTTCTTTTCCCTGAATATTTTAATTCTTCCATGAAGAAAACCTGAATCTCCCATGGAAATTGTGTTTCCTGTTTGAAAACAGGTTGTTAACACGCCACTCAGCACTACAGAAGGCTGCTTTTCCAGGGGCTAATACCTGAAGATTGACTGATTTCAATATCTAGCACGCTATATCCTGTGATTCAGCCTTTTCCATGCATCATTGGGGCTTTTGTGCTTTTCCTTTCTGCGATGTGGATCCTCTGGTGCCTTGAAAGACCCAGGCTCCTGCTGCAGCCTGGCTCAGCTGAGCTGAGGAAGACCTCTCCACTCCGTCTGCCTGTCTATTTCCATGAAACCTCCAGGAATTTAATAACTTTGAGATTTTCAGCTGTCACTCACATGCTGTTGAATTTGACTGCTGAGTCGGAGAGTAATTAGGGGAGACAGACAACACGTGGAGCACGTGATGGCACAAGACTTGTTTTCTTAAGGAAACCATGCCAAAAAAAAAAAAAAATCTAAAAATACCTCTTTTCAAATGTTTTGCCTTGTTCTACCTGCAGTCAGCTCTTGACTGGCAGTAAGGGAACGTGGGCTGCCCTGGGGTGGTGACACCCAGGTGCTGTGTGGGCAGGATGGGTGTTCTTGTCCCTGCAGTCCTTGGGGACACGGGGCTGAGAACTCAGCATGGTGACCTTGGTCCCTTTGAGATGACACTGGGTGTGAATGAAAGATGTGGCACGAGCATCTCCAGCAGTGCTGTGCTATTCCGGGGCAGACCCATCAACTCAGAACCATCTTTTATAAATAAAGGAGATTTTAATCAAAACCACAAATTGTTAACAGTCTATTAGACTGCACATTCTGCCAAATAGCGGAGCATCCTTTAAAATACCTGTTAAAATACGGAATGGTGCTGCCATTAAGGGACTTTAACTGGTTGCTGAAGGTGCTGCCTTCAGCCCTAGGTCTGTGGACTGCTCCAGGACACCTTGGTGGTGCAGGAGGTCTCGGCTGAAGCAGCCAACATCGGGTTTGGAGGTGATGCCTGATTGCTTTGTGTAGCCTGTGTGCCCCATCTTCCCTTTGGAAGGGGGATATCAGCATTAGGAGCAAAGGGCGGGCAGGGTTGTGCCAAGGGAGCTACTGAGCCTGTTCCTGTGTTGGGAGGAATGGAAGATGCTGCCTAAGGCTTGTAGTGAAGCCTCGTGCTGCAGGCAGAAGCAGGCAGGAGGAGGAGGACGAGGGCTGCTGCTGAAGGCTGCAGTTCCTGGTCGAATCCCTGCCCTCCGGGGTCCGGCCTTGTGTCTGGGATGCTCAGAGAAACCCAGCCCCACACAGCTGCCTGCCCGTGCCAGCTTTTATTCCCCTTACCCGCTCCTCTCTCTCGGTGCTGGCAGGCAGCCCAGCACTGGGCTTTTTAGGCTTTTCTTTTTGTCTTTTTCAATGAGAATAAATCTTTTATCTGTTGACTGTGAGACTGTGCTGCAAACAGAGTCGTACAGATCTTGTGGGTTTTTTATAGCCACCTCCATCTTCCAGGTTGATGGTTTGCAGCTTGGTCAGTGCCCAGAGTTGGCACTGCTGGCTTGGACGGAGCTTAACCCCAACTGCTCCAGGCTGGAGACCGGGATGCGGGGATGGGGACCTGCCCTGGCACCCCCATGGCATGCTGTCGTCTCTGCTCGCCTTGTACTGAGTGTAAGAGGAAAGGGGAAGCATGTGGCTGGAAGGAGGCAGACACAGAGCAAGGAAAACCAGTTCATTTTGCTTAATTATGACTGACTGTGACAGCCCGCATCTTTAGTTTGAAAAGTATCTGTGAGGTACGGGCTGCTTCTCTCAAACAGGATAATTATGTTAATTAAAATGCTTTCTTTATGGCAGTTCTGATTAATAAAAACAGTTCCAGTGCTCTCTTTAAACACGCTAACCTTCTGTTGTGCAGGAAAACTGGCTTTTCTCAGCAATTTATGACTTTTAAAACAGATTAGAGCAGGACAGCCTGCTGCTTTCACACAGTAACGCTTCCTCCCCGGGGGAGAGCAAGGCAGCCCACCAGCACAGTGCCCTGCTCGTGGGGAACAGACGGAGCAGAGCACTCGGGCAGCGACGCCGGAGCAGGCAGCAACATGTGCCCGTGTGGGAGCTAGGGATGGGAGGCGTCAGAGAGCTCTGCGAGAGTGCCAGGGAATAAAAATACCACTTATTTCTCTAATTGCTGTTTATTTCCTCTGCAAAGTATTGGGATAATTAACAAGCTCCCAATTAAGAAAAAATTGTGTGTAGAGGAAAAACAGGTACGGGTGCCAAGAGAGCGGGGTTTGTGCCAGAGTGTGGTGAGGGGCAGTGGTGGTGGTCCCTCTTGCTGACCACCCGTGGGATGGGGCCCTCTGGGGACTCCAGCACTCTGGAGGATGTGGCGATTTCCCAGTTCCTCACCAGAGACCTTTCCCAAGATGAAGGTTGTGCTTCCAGAGGTTTGAAAGCTTAGGAGCTCACGTGACCACTGGTGCGGCTGCCTCATGTTTTGTCCTTTGGCTGGTTTGCTGGTCCTTGAAGGTGTTTACTTCCTGCATGTGGAGGTTTGAGGCCCCTGAGCACAGTGTGATGAGGGTTTGGAGAGGGGCTGAGCATCCACCACGCTCCTGAGAAGCTGTGGCAAATCGGGAGGGCTTGGTATCTCTGCGGGTAGCTCTGAAAATACAGCCAGCAGGCAGCCCGGTGCTCATGAGGAGGCGCCCCTTGCTGTTCATGAGGAGGATGGGTTTGCCACGCACTTGTCCCCAAATGCCAGTCCCCAGCCACATGCACGTTCTCACTGTGGCAAGGAGGTTTTGTGTCCTCCCCACCCTCCCTTTTCCTTTTTCCACATCTTTCCCCTGGCTTGCCATCCCTGCTGGCACATGGTGCTTTAGGCTGGGCCAGATGCTGGAGCAGTACGTGAAGTGGTGCTTAGCTCCCACTTCCCAAGCCTGGCAGGGGACTCTTACACAGGAGTAGTGACTTACATTGGGTCCCTTCCCTTCCTCTATGCCCAGGAAGGGACCAGCACCTCCAGCAGCCCATCCTCAGGTTCCAAGAGTGCTGCTGAGCCCCCTCCTTCGGCAGGTGCTTCGGGAAGGGTGACACCATCCCTCTGCCCTGCAGGTAGCTGGCCAGAGGAGTTTGGGTCTGTTTTGCCCTGCTCCTCTAGGAGGGGAGGAAAGTGAGTGCTTGTCCCTGACTCTGTGAAATGGTGCATGTGACCAACAGCCCTTGCCCGAAGAGGTGACAGCTTTAGTTTGCCACCCAGCTGTGACTCCTGATGTAGAGCTGGGTGACTTCACTGGATTTGCTCGACCTGGTGAACTGCTGGCAGGCAGCCTCGCTCCCCCTCTCTTGCCACGTTTGAAGTATTTTGGGAAGGATTGGTGTAGGAGAAGAGGAGTAAAAAACCCCCTAGAGGCTCTAGCATATCAAGTGCAGGCCAGGGGAGGGTGGTGAGGGGCCGTGGGGTGAGGTTCCTGCACACATCCAGCAAGGCAGCTCTGCCCTCTGGTGTGTTTGCAGCCCACAGATCTTGGTGAGCAGTGCAGTCATTCAGGGAAGCTATCTAGAGCTTCCCTGCAGGTTATACCCCCACCTTGGGGGGCCACAGCCACCCCAGCATGGCTCCAGCCCCCTGGCACAGCCCTTTCCTTGCCCTGCAGGCTTGGCTGGGGCTGGCTCCGCTCCTCTCCTCTCCTCGCTGCCCCGTTTACCTCTGCTATATTTACATGTCTATTTTATGATTTCAATTTTTAATGCTTCTGCTCTTTGAAGATGCTTAATGCTTTGGAGTGGAACATTTTCTTCTGAGTCCTGAGTGCCAACTGAGGACAGACCAATAAATCAACTAATAACTGGAACCTCATTTTCTGCTCCCATGGCTGTGAGTTAACCCTCCTTGTGCCTCCAAGGCTCTCCTGGTGCTTCCCATCTCCCTGGACAGGAGAGCTGCCTGTGCCAGCTATGAACACCCTTTGGCTGGGCGATGTCAGGCCTGTGGGATTCCCATGCTGGGCTGTATCTTAAGTGGTGGTTTCCAGCTGCCACCTTCTTTCTCCTTCTGTCACCACTGGTCCCAATGCCTCATGGAGTCAGCAGAGCTGGAGGTTAGGTCAGCAGCCTGTAGAGAGGGGAGAACATGGTGGGTGAGTCTGGAAGTTACCCGGTGAGACCCAGGCTGTTCCAGAGCTCCTCAGGATGGGACAGCCAAGTGCCATCTTTGTGAGTTTGCGATGCCACAAAATCCAGGACCTCTAACTCTGCTCTGCAGGAATGACATCTGGAGAAAGCCACTTCCCTGCTGCTTGCACAGGGAACTCTTGCTCTGCTGACAACTCGTGGCAGAACTGGAGGAACCCCTCAGGAAGGCATCCCATCTCCCTTTCACTGGCAGCTGGAGCTGATGAATCCCCAGCGCAGGAGAACGTGCTCTGCACTACGAGTCTAACAGAAAGTGGCAGATCTTAGGTAAATCTTCTTTCCAGCTATTCAGCCTAGCCCCCAAGGGCTGAGGACTTTCCACACTGCTGCCTTCATTAGTCCAACTCTATTTCCTGTTCTCATTCATCTCAATAACATCTAACCCTTTACAGAAGCACCTGCTTTTACCCGATGCTGCAGTGAGGTCTGCAGGGTACTTGCAGGGCATCTGTGCTTCTCCTCTGCACGTCCACACCTGCAGGCTTGAGGATTCAGGTGCTAGCCCTGCTCTCAAGATACCTTCCCTGAGACAGGCTTGCTGGCCTTACCTTGCTCTAATGCTTTATTGCATGTTGAATTATGAAAGCGCTGCTTGCATCACCTGGCAGATGGCCACAGAGCTGCCTCTCAGCTGCTCTTTAACTTCTGACTCCAAGGTGTTGCATGCATTAGCCTCGTCTGCTCTGCATCTGGAGCCAGGCTGTGTCCGTGGGCTGTGCTAACATGGGGTGCCCAGGGCCCTGGGGAAGCCCTGGCCTTGCAGAAAGCAGCCACCCCTGGTCTCTGCTCCCCTCAGGGGGCTCTGATACGGTACTGCTGTACGGTGGGCAGAGGGCAGGGGGGACCCCTGGGCCAGCAGCACATGGGGCTGGACACAGCAGTGCCCTGTGGTGAGCCCTGCCAGGCAGGAGGGCTTGGCATCCCCATGCCCCGGTCCCCGACCTGCGGTGGTCGAGGCCCTCTGGTCTCTCCATACCCTTGGCACTGCTGATCCAGAGTGGAAAGTGGGCTTCACAGGGCTCCATAGCTGCCTAATGAAGTGCTGGACCTTCATTAAACGCTCTGTGAGCCAGGTACGTCTCCTGGTACCCTTCCTCTGCCACAGAAGCACAGGGCTGCATAGCAGTAAACCAAGACCGTGCTATTCCCCACCTTTGTTTTTTGTCTCTGATGCTGTGGGTTTGCTCCCGGGGGCTGGAGCCCCACAGATACATCTGCAGGGGCTGGGGCTGCACTGGAGGTGCCCAGTAACAACCAGGAGTGGGCTCAGCCAAGGTTTGATTCCCTCTTTTGCTGTCAGAAGTGATTTGTCCCTAGAGCTCTCACCCTTGGCACAGCCTGGTCCCCAGCCAGCTTGGTTTTGGCAAGCCAGGAGTGCCCAGGGCTGGTTGGCAGAGCTGCTCTGGTGCACAGCTGATGGCTCAGGCTGCCCAGTGCCATCTCCATCATTCCCAGTGAGTGCTGGAAGAGGGTGGGGAAGGGAACAGGGCCCTTCTTGCAGCCTCGTGCTCTGTTGCTCTCTGATGGCCCGCCTCGTGTTTATCCATAATTATATTGTAGTGACACAGCTACGGTTTCCAAACCCATACACAAATGCTTAATAACCCATGGGAATGCTTTCCCATTCGTTAAGGGGCGCAGGCTGGGTCCATTTCCCCTGGTCCTGCACAAGCCAAGCGTGGGGCAGCATCTCAAGGCTGGTCCCCTCTCTGCTGGGGACCTGCCCTGGAGTGGCATCACCTCTGTCCCCTGCATCATCCATCAGACACTCTGGAAATGGAGGCAGAAGGTATTCAGGGGTAAAATTTTCCATTGGAAAATGTATTTTTTATCAAGCTACATTATCAGAATCGGCATGTAGCCATGGAGCCAACATTCAGGTGGGAGAATATTGAAGCAAATCATTCTGGCTTCTGTCTGTTGACAGTGTCCAGGAAATTCAAACGTGTCTCTTTGATTTGATGTGTTTTGACTTTTATGTTTTAATTTAATATCCAGGTTGTATTTAACATTTTATTATGGTTCGTGCTTGAGAAATTAAATACTTTTTCCCTTCCTGCAGCAAAATTCCTGAATATTTCCCAGTGAAATGCCAAGGCTTGGGTTTTTCCTGAGTCCTGTCCTGCAGGTGATTTTGACTCACTGAGTTCAGTGCAAAACAAAACTTTTCCTTTAGGAACATTGCACAAACCAGATATTGGTTTCTATTAGGCAGTTTCTGAAAATTCATGGCTTCTTGGTTACACGTGCCCTGGAGCAGGTTTGGGGTTCTGGGGAAGCAGCATGTGTCCTTGTCTGGTATTTGGAGGTGCTGCTGAGGCAATGTAGAGGTAGATTTATTTATGGCTTTGACCAGACCACCAAGGGATGGAGGTGTCTGGGGAGGACCATGTCCTGTGCTGGGGACGGTGCTGGGAGGTGGCGCATCCCTCTGGTGGGATGCCATGAGGTGCATCCCTGTCCCCTGCTGTGGGACAGACGGACCACTCTGCTCCCGCTGCGACCGTAACAGGGCAGGGGGTGCCACGGTGCTGGGAGGAAGCTCCTTTGCACCCCCAGTGAACCCCCCTTGAGGGAAGTGGAGCTGTAGGCAGAGCTCAGGGCGACCAGAAAAGCTGCTGCTGGTGCCTGAAGCTGGCTGCTTCCATGCATGTGAGCACGTGTGCGGGTGTTTGTGCATGCATGTGGGGATAAAGGCACTTTCCAGGCAGTTCTTTTAACAACCAAATGACAGCTTGTTTGCTGCTAGCATTGCGGGCCTGCCTGGCAGAGGCTCCACACCAGAACTTTGGAAGCTGCCGCCAGCGAATAGCCAAACCCATTTGTACGGGATCAGTCGGCAGCGTGTTCCAGCCTCCAGCTCTGGCGGGGGGAAAAAAATCATCTCCCTGATATATGTGTTTCAGCACCAATTATCCAAGCCTCATTTGCTCTAGACTCACAAGACCATGTCCCATGACATCTATTAATTGCATTAAAGATCTCTCATTATCCTAAATCTCCAGGATGCAGAGTTGGAGTGGCTCAGGCCCAGGTTTTCAGTAGGGCATGCGTGTGTGTGAGCACGCGGGATGGAGGGCGCACCTCGTTCCAGGCAGGTGGGGCAGGCACAGCCACCACTGGCAGCAGTGGCGTGTTCCTCCCGAGCCTCTGTCCCTGGCTATTCACAGCTGGGTTGTGGCTGATCCCTGGGGCTGGATGTGACGCTTGGCTCGGAGCAGCCTGGCAGAGCCTTTCCCGTGGTCCCTGAAGTGTCGGGTTCCATGAGGGAGCGATGCTGCCAGCACTCCTCACCGCACGCCGCCAAGCACAAGCCCACTGCCCCTTCTTTGCCAAATACTTATTGTTCCTGCTTTGAACTTCTGCAGAGCGAGGTTTGCCAAGGCTCCAACATGAATCATTAATTAATTCCTGGAGGGCTTTTTTTTTTTTAATGTTGTTTGTTTGTTTGTTTGTTTTGCATTTTTTTGGTTTTGTTTTTTTGGTGTGTGTTGTTTTGCTTTCATAATTGAAAACGGAGAGGAAGGCAGTGTAGGTGCAGGATAGCAGAGGTGCAGTCAGGATCATTTCACCGTCCATGGCCAGGAGAGTGCCTTGGGTGCCCTGCTGGCCCTTGCTCCTTGGGCTGGGCTGTAGTTGCTGCTGGGGCTCTGGGCACTCAGATTCCTGCCCTTCAGCCTCGGCCCTCATCCTGCCTGCCAGGCTCCGTGTGAGCAAACATACCCTCCTCTGGCTGTGAGCATCCCTCTCCCCTTGTCATCCTCCTCCTGCGCCCTGTGGCATGGTTTGGTCTCCTCTGGTATTCACAGTTCTGGGGGTGCCCTTTGCCAAGAACCTTGTTGGACGCAGAGACCCTGAGGTTCAGTATGGAATTTCATTGCTTCCTTTGGAAACGTTATTCCTTGATGAGGCCTCTGGAGGGGCTGGTGGAGGCAGAAAGCTCAGCAGGGCACCAGAGAAAGGCTTGGAAAGGAAAAGGCAAAAGTAAAAAGGACAGAAAGGTCTCATTAAAAGAGAAAAATACGTTTTCATTTACTGGAGCAGCCTCAGGATTGCAGAGAGTGGAGGAGGGCAGCAAGGTCTGCCTGGAGGCTGACAACCCAACTCCTTGTACAATGTGTGCTCCAGTCCCCGACCATCCATCCCGGTGTATTCCGGTGCCTTGCTGGACTGGGGAGCACCAGGTGGGTCGGTCTCACGGTGCTGAAGGGAGGGATGGGCCCGATCCCAGAGCTCAGGGAACGCAGCAGGAATGGGCAGCATCTGCAATAATGCCCAGGCCCTCAAGCCTGCATGAGCTCTTGCCATTTCCACCCTCTTTTTGGTGTAATAACTTGTTCCTTATTGACATTTTTATTCCGAACACAGGGAAAATGCCAGCACGGTAATTGCTGTACATGTAAAGCAAGGCACTGTGCCATATCCTCCAGATCATTTCCTTCCCCCTTCCCCCAGCTTGTAAGGCCCAGGTGGAAGTGAGCAGTGGCTGGAGGGTGGGATACAGGGACCCACAGGTGCCATGGAGCTGCCACCAGGCGGGTGGGACGAAGGCACCGTCCCCTCCTCCGCAGTCACTCACAGGGCAGCGGCAGGACTGGGAATAACACCAGGTCTAATTGCTCTGCTAACAGCTAGACCCGCTGCCTCCAGGAATACTTACATCTGCAGATATCTTGTGGTTTCTAATACCATCAGAAATCCCTCTTGTTCTCATGTTTACCAGCATGCAATTGCAACCCCTTGATGTCTGCATAACAGCCTTCCATCTCCCGGTTCCCCACAAACAGTGACAGAGCTATGACAATCAGGAAGGAGGCAAACAAGAAGCAAAACCCCACTGGGATCCAGGGAAAAAGCTGTGTCCTGCAGGATGTAAATCGAAAATAGAAATGCTCTTCCCTCCCTCCACCCCGACAGCATTTGATAAAAAGATAATGTAGAAAATGTAGAATTTTGCAAAGCCATGGTAGCCACCCTTTTTCACGCAATAAGCCAGAAAATGTTTACTGCATGAGCAGAGCAGAAGCTGTAATGTTGTAAAATGATAGTGCTGGGGAGCCATCTGCTTATTGACTGAAGTCTGGAGCTCGGGCTTTCTGCTACCGTGTCTTACCGAGAGGGGCGTGCACACGTGTGCCAGGGATGCGCGGGGAGTGCGTGCTGCCAGCCTGACTCCTTATGCCCCGGGGCTGCTCTTTCACACTTGGAGAGACTTTGGGGCGTTGTCGGGTTACACCAGGAGGGGCCACCGCGTGGTGGCTGGAGATGGCAGGCTCGGGGGATGCAGCAGGAGGGTCTGGTTCTAAAAGCAGATGGAGAAGCAAACCTGGGGCAAACAGGCAGCCCCATGAGCTCAGGGGGTCTCAGGATGGCTTTGGAGGGGGATTTCACTGCCACAGCACTGACAAGGGGCACATCAGAGGGCTCAGCACAGCCCTCTCAGGGATTTGCATCCTATGAGAGCCGGGTGCATCCCAGGCTCCTCCCGCCAAGGCCTCTGGGCCACGCCAGCACGTGGTCGCCTGTAGTTAAGTGGGGGATTATGCATGTCTGAACAGTTGGCATTGAACTCCTAAACTCTGGAAATCAAATTGTGCCCTGCAGAACGGCCGCCCTGCTGCCGCCGAGGTCAGGGGGATTTGTGGCTGCATGTAAGAGAGCCAAATCTGTCTTTTCTTCCCCCGCTGAAGGTCGTGCCACAATGCCCTCAGCATCTGGCTAATCCAGCTGGTGCCCTTCACCCACACGCAGACCTGCCCGTCTCCAGTGCCTGCCGAGGCCGCGCTGAGTCCACCCGGGTACCCCAGCTCACACAGGGGAGCAGCAGGGACCCCCAGACACCACCCATCGGTGCGACAGCCTGGCTGGGAGAATCAGTCTGCAAGTCTCCAGCGCTGTGAATTTGGTCTGTAGCACTGTTTTGATGACAGGAGTGGTGAAATAACACCCAGGGGACAGACGGGATACCAAAATTATGATATTGCCCTTTGGAATTATTTCACGGTCAATGTAGCTTTCCTGTCCTCACGGTGATATTTTACCCAGCCATTGCTCAGAGGATCCCTGTCTTATATTAATCCATTTCTGTTGATGCACGGAATGAAATGCTATATTCCCCCCAGCCCTCCTGCAGTCCGTTTTGTTTCCAAGCAGCAGCTCGGGCAGCGGCGCTTGCCTGCTGCTGGGAATTCTGATCGGCTGTGGCAGAGCAGGGATGGGATACGGATTCATTCATCCGCCTGCTCTCTCACAAGCTGCTCGTGTATTATTGATAACCCAGGGCTGAGTGATTTTTACATATATAAATTTATTTTAATTTCTTATGATTGCTGCTGTGATTAAAGGATGTGCCAGGTTGTACGTAGCCTGGTAGTGATTAGGCACTACAAGCCATGGCAGAGATAACGTGCAGGGCCTGGCTCAGTGAGGCTGATGGATGAGGCAGGACTGGTTTTCCCACGCAGGGCTTTGTCCCAGGCCTGCAGAGGGATGTCAGTGCCTACAGTTCCTTGGTTTCAGTTCTGGTGTATCTGAGTGCTGGCCTTGAGCTCAATGCCAGGGTGCCCCCATGCCCTGGGATTGTCTGCTCCAAGCCAGGCAGGAGCACGTGGCTTTTCCTGGGCATCCAGAAACAAAACCAAACTTTACCGTCTATTATTTTCTCCTAACCTCTCCCTATGAAAAATAGTTCATAATTCTGTTTTTTATAGAATTATGAACTTGGGGCTAGAATTATAAAGGTATCATACAACATCACAGAGTATCCTGAGTTGGGAGGGACCTCCAGATATCGAGTCCAGCGACCTTAGGTACTTAGGCAGTTGAAGATGGAGAGAAATGCTGAGGAAGATGAGGTGGCTGTGCCCTCTTCACTTGCCCCATAGACACCGACCCACATTTTAAATGTCTCAATAGCTGGCCATTAGGGCCAAGTAAAGCTAATTGTGTGAGTAATTCTGTTGACTTAGTTATTCCTGTAAACATTGACAGAATCGGCTCTCCTATTCCTCAACAGAAAACACTTCCCAGCAGAAAATAAAAACAAATTGCTCTTCATATCATAGCATTTTAAAATAAAAATATCAATAAGGAGCTAAGTCAAAACTGCATTTTAGATTCAACAGATTATTCAGCAGAAAATACGAAAACAATGAAGCTCCTCTGAGGATGGTAATCAGCACACGCAGACGTATTGCTTTTTCAGATCACAAAATCTCAATACCCAAGATCAGTAGAAAACTAAGTAGAAAATGCTTTTTATAGGATTCAAATTCCAATTAAATTAGAGCAGATTATTCAACAAGAAAGCCTACAAAATGAAGTCTCAGTTTATGTATTGGAAAGCAAAATGCAAATATGTTGCTTTCCGGCTCGCAGGGTTTCAAACCAAAAGACAAACTTACTTTAAGTAAAAATTATTTCATTCAAATTCTGGGGGAATCGACTCAAGTAACTGATCCTCAACTGAATTATTCAGCTTTTTTATCAACAGACTTATTTCTTCCCTCTTTATTCTTAATTTGCCTATTCATAAATCCCACTGCTTTGTCAGTCATAAGAAATACTTTCCAGTGGCTTTGACAAAGCAAAAATTAGCAGGGAAGGGAACTGGCACATAACCGCCTCACTGCAGAATGCTTCCTTGCAGCGTAAGGTATTTTTCTCTTCCTGGAGCTTTAATGCCAGCAGAAATCAATGCGATAGCTCGGCTCACCCTCCTGCCTGATGCTCACTGCAGGGCTTCAGTCAGGCTTTGGGCTCCCACGGTGGCTGCGTTGGACCTGTGGTCCCCAGCAGCACATGTGTTGGGGGGTCCCGGTCCTGCTGCTCTACCGAGGGTCCCTGTGGCATCCTCAGGGGAGGAGCTTTGCTTTTGGCAACGCTGCATTGGGCCGAGAGGTCCTTCAGGGCAGAAGATCGTGCTCTTCAGTCAACAGCTCTGTTACCCCGTTTCCTTTGCTCTTGACCACCGGTATCTTCTTCCCAGCCTGGAATTGCCTGGCTTTGAGTTGGAGTCATTGGATCTCATTCCGTGAGCTTGTGAGGGTCGTGGGTGTTTCTAGGGAAAACACCAGTGGTCATAAATATTTCCTTTTGATCTGCAAACATCAACCTGTGGTGATGTGAAGAAGGTTACAGCAAGAGTTTGAGTCAGAGCAGTAGAGCTAGACGAAAATCTTAGTTCTGTACTTTTACTAGGAATTGGGAAATATTTTAACAGGGAGATTAAATGTATCTTTAAATACAGAACTTAAGAAAGGAATTTGTTCAGCTGACACACCGGAGGAGTTGTAGGAACCTTAGAAACAATTTGTAAAACCTCATTAAATAGGAGAATGCTCTGCAAATCCATCCAGTTTTCCTGAAAAGAACTTTGAACCTTCCTTCTCCCTCTGGTCTGCAGCGATTTGCTGCTGTGTCCGTAGAGCAGTAACCTGCAGCAGTAAGCTGCATCCTGGGAACCCTGGGGATGGGATGTAGGGTATAAAAGCAGTCAGGGTCCCTCCTCATAACCGATTCTGATTGTCCCAGTTTCCCCAGTTTCACCATGAGGCTCATGTTAGTGGAAGGAATGGAAAGAGCAGTGGATGCCTTAGGTCAGAGGTGTGACTTTGAGGGTGATCTTCCTTCTGCTCTGGAAACATCACCTTGTGTCTCTGCTGCAGAGCGGCTTCTTGTCCTCACCTCCTTGTTTTGAGGTGCTGCAGAAGAGCCCACGGGGATGGTTTTGCCATTTTCCCCTCTCTCTCGAGCAGGCTGGGAGAGGACAGTGAGGGGCTGCAGGGGTTGGGGGTGGTTGCCAGAGAAGCACTAACAGGGTGACAGCTTGGACGTGGCACCCTGCTAGTGGGAACGTGCCCCCCACCCTGTCCAGCCCTGCTGCGAGCGCTCGGCGTGCTGCAGCCTTGTGCCTCCTGGGATGTGAGAGGGACACTGGAGGTTTTGGAAGCAGCCCAGAGAGCAGCTGGGGTTTCTGGCACCTGGGAAGCTCTTGAAGATGGCTTACATGCTTGAGAGGAACTTGGATGTGCTGCTGCTGGAACAGGGATGTCCCTCCACCTTTCCTCTCCCTTATTTCTTGCGTGGGGGTGAGGGTTCCCCACCCTTTGGTGCTCCAGCTGTGAGGGAGACTCCCTGCACAAGGAGTCTGGGGAATGGCACAGCTCCAGGGTTTTCCTGGCAGTTTCCCAGCCTTTCCCAGCAGGCTGGCAAGGCGACCTTGACTCCTCTCATGGAGCAATCAGACCCTGTAGCTGCTGCTGCTTAACACTGTCTTCACGCTTCTCAAGCCGCCTTCTCTCTGGTGGCAGAGGATGTAGATTTGGGGGAGAAGGTTTCTTATCAACCTCCGTACAGATTTCAATGTCCACCTGACACGTAGAGGGTGGCAGCAGAATGGAACCTCAGCCTATATCCTCTTCCTCATGTGACCTCTGCCTTGTGCCCACAAGGGAAGAGCTGTTACAGGTACCACACGTCAGAGGGGCTGGAGTTCTCTCCGGATGGAGCTTTATCAAACCCTCAGCACTGCTGAACCGGTGGCTTTTAGGTCCTGTTTTGGGCACGGCTAGGAGGCAGCTCAACTTTTGCTGGAAGGAAGGGCCAAAGCAGAGGACAGGGGCTGCCCATGGTTTGGGGGAGCTGGGGAGAGAGAGGGAGGGAGGAGGAAAGGGAGGAGAGATAAAAGGGCTGCTCCCTCCATCTCATTCCCCATGAGGGCGGCTGGAACAGCCCACAGTGTCCCCTCCTTGCAGAGGGTTTTCTGCAGAGCTCCCCGCTCCACCAGGAGGGAATGAGAAAGCAATGTCAAATATACGTTTGAAATGTCAACAGAAGGGCCCTGCAAGATTGACTGCAGTCTCGTGAAATATTTAATTCTTTCTCTCCTTATGAAGAGAGACGTTATTCTGGATGAAAGATAAATTCAGGGGAAACAGGGCAAGGGAGGAGGGGGGCAGAGGGGGAAGAAGTGTGCGGGGAGAGGGAGGGACCGGCCGTCTCCCTCTCTCACTGCACCCCTAACAGGGTGCCTGTTACTCATCACGGGAAACATGGGCTGTTGCTTCATTACCTCGGCCTCCTTTATTTCTGTCAGCTTATTTTCCCTTTCTGCTGCCTGTATCTCTGCGTAGATGCCTATTGCCAAGCCCACCTGCGCTCCGGCCCCCCAGCCCCAAACAGCCCTGGCACAACCCACCCCAAAGCACGGGGACACCAGTGGTGGCACAGGGCCCTTGGTGGGACAGCCACGAGGGGGCCAAATGTGACAGAGGGGTGGTGACCAAGATACCCTTTTCTAGGCCTGTAGGCTTTATGCTGCCTAGGAGTTCGGTCTTGCTTTCAAACGTGGGGTCTGATGCTGCAGATCTTGGGGGGACACGGCACCTAACCAGGCTGAGGAGGATGGGGAGGGCAAGGAAAGCATTCCCCTTATCTGCTCCCCACTCAGCACCATCATCTGCTCTGCCTCCAGAGGCTCTCTGCCTGCTGAGGGGAGCACGGGCACAGCCAGGGCTCCGTGGGACCTGCACGCAGGCTGTACCCAGCACCCTGCCCTGCCATCGGCACGCTGTGACAGTGACAGCTGATCTGGTGGCTCTCCCTCCCTCCCTCCTCCGCTGTGCCAGGGCTGGCACTCCGAGTGGGAGAGGGATAGATGTCTGCAGCTATGTTCACCCGGAGCCTCCGGAGGCCTCTGGCATCTGGGAAAGGCAATAACAGCCATAATCCAACTGAGGCCATGTGAGCGAGGCCAGAACTGGCTCAGGAAGCATCTCCCCACCCCTGCAACTCCTGAGATAGAAAAGAAGTGAGTTCCCAGCAGCAGCAGAGATGAAAAATTCCAATAGCAGTAAAAGGAAAAAGAAAAATCTTGAAAACCCCCCTTTTGATTCCACTCAGTAAGGGTTTTTTTATATGCTTTCAAAACATTTTGATAGTTGCTTTTCATTTCTAGTTCTTTTTTGCAAACTATAAATTACCTTAGATTTATTAACCTAAAAATTGATTTTTTCTTATTTCAAATGTGTCAAAAATGGGACATTTTGACTTTCTGAGCCTTTTTCCAGGATTTTTGTGAAGTGGGTAATTTGTCACAATTGATCCTTTTTTGGGAAGCTTTGAATTCCAACAAACTGGTATTTACTGCTGAAAACACAGTGAGTTGACAAATTCTCAAACCAGCTACTGTGATTTCAGGTTTCCAGAGCAGAGTGGAGGAAGGTTTTGGTACATGACAAGGAGCTTTAGACCCTGGGTGGGGATGCATCCTGAGAACGGGCATTTGTTGGACTTTTCCAGCTCTCTGGAGCTGAAAAGGGTGCCAGCATCCCCTCCTGAGTCCCCCGGGCCACCTGCGTCCCTGCCATGGAGCAGAGCAGCTCCGTGACTCCGCTTGCCGCTCCCCACAGAAACCACAAGCACTGGCATCACTGGCATCCGTGCTGTTGGACTCACTGCAGCGTTAAACCTTGATAAATGCCTTTAATATTTAATTGGTCTTTAAAAAACATAAATAGGCAGGATATTAAATGCAACTCCTCAGGCAGAGTAAGGCGAGTAATGAATGTTACCCACGACTGGTGGCATCTGCAAAATGCACTTTAGTGTGGTTTGAAACCAAGGGCCTGGGAGATGTTTCCTGCTCTTGTTTCCCAGATGGAGTTTGTAGGTGCTCAAACATGGGACTTTCACTTTGGAAATGGGATGTGGGCCTTCTTTACACACCCTCCGCCATGTCTGCTGACGAGGACACCAGAGGTTCTGCTCCAGCCTCTGCCGGTGGCCTCGGCCAAGCAGGAGGTGGGAGTTCCGGCCATTAAAAACCGTTTCCTGAGGGTCCAGCAGTTTTTATGCCATCTACAGCAGTAGGTAGGGCCAAAAAAGCACTGGGAGGTTCAGACTGGAACAAGGCCACGGAGCCAAATGAGGGGTGTGAGTCCCAGGGCAGTTCCTCCAGCCACCGTGCAGCACTGCCAAGTTGCATCCGCTCAGGATGTTGCAGGATTTGCCCACAAATTCCCACCTCCAGCTGTGCCACGTTTTCAAAGGACTTCAGCTCAAGCACCACACATCCTGGAGTCAGTCCATGCCTTGGGAAGTCAATTCCACTGCCCCACTGTGACATGAGATCACAGTCGAGAGCTTCAGCCTGGCTGTGGGCAAGTTATGGACTCTACAGTGGGTGTATGGGCAGGTAACCCTTGGGAAAATGAAACCAAACAAAACCCTACTCGAATACCTTTTGGAGTTCACAGGAGGTTCAGCTGTGCAGGAACAGCACATTTAAGTTTTAGGAGAAGCTGGGGTTCAGTCGTGACCCCCTAAAACCAGCAGCCCTCCCAGGAAAGGTGGAAATGATGTGAAGAGCATCCTCCCCTGCCATCTCCAGCACACTCATCCGACCACTCCAGTGTCACCAGCACAAGTGGTGGGTGAACCTCCACTCATCTGCAGGCTGATTTTTCAATCACAGGAGCACTCAAGCTGCCCAGAGTTCAGGTACTTGTCTCTCTGATGCCACTCCAGCCGAACAAGTGGGCTGAAGATCTCAAGGGAAGAAGCTTTGATATGGAGTTGCAATCGCCTGGGGCTCTTGGGCCGGGGGTGGCACCAAAATAGCCACTCTTCCAGCTCGGCTCCCTGTTGTTCACCCACAGCAGTGTCTGAGCCGCCATCAGCTGCTTCTAAACATGGAGAAATGCTGCAGGCCTTCGGCAGCTACGCTGGGGAGCTGCTGCTAAACGCCCTGGAATAATGATCCTGCTGCTGGGAGGCTCTGGAAGAACAGAGGAGACAGCAGGGAGCGGAAGCAGCGGCAACGGCAATTATAACCAAGGAGCAATCCAGCAGGGAAAGGCTTTGATCTGAGGGCTGGGAGACAGGTCTGCTGGGGATTTTTCCTGCACAGGTTGAGGGAGGGACCAGGGATTTGTTGAGGGGAAGGAAGAGGCAGGAGCTACACCCCACCCACATGGCATTGTGCCCACCTCAGCCATGTTCTGTGTGCAGCAGGGACATCCCTGCATGGGCACAGCCTTCTGCTCTCCCTCCCTCCAGACGGAGCGGGTGGGGGTGGCTGCAAGTCTGCATCAGCCAGATCTCACAGCCGTGCCCTCTCCTGCAGGTGGGCCCTGCCTGCCCGGGTCCGAGCCGGCTGCCGCTCCGTGCCAGCCAGCAGAGCAGTGTTCCCCAGCCAGGAACACACACACTGCACCTTCTTCACTCACTAAGCTCCTCAAAACCCACTCAGAGCAAGATGGAAGAAGACACCGTAGTCAGGAGCCGGAACCACCCGACTCTCTGCCTTTTCCCTTCTCTCTTTTCTTTCCTCCTTCTTTCATTTTTATTCTTCCTCCTCTGCAGAACCAAAACATTTTGGAGACACTGCACTCCGTGCTAGCCTATTATTCACAGAACCTCCTATCTCCCTGCTTCAGGATGCTGCCTGGATCCGACCAATTACCAGCTCCCTTGATGTATAACACCATAAAACCCTTAACCTCATTATAGAAAATTTCTTTTGAATGGCCTTTAAAAACCATCTCATTACACAGGAAGAACTGTAATTACCTTTAACGAGACTGAGATATTGTGCGAGCAAGTGCGTTTGGGCTGTCAAAACAGGAGCAGTGGGAGATCATCTCCAGCCGGTTTCGCCACAAGGGCAAACACTTTGTAATTCCCTCCCCTGCGCAGCTCCTTATCCTGGCCCTCCCCCTGCCCCTCACTCCTCCCTTCTCCACGCCTTCCCTGGGCAAACACGGCTCCTCGTGTTGCTGAGCTTCCCAAGGTAAAGCCCACCTCCCCCAGGGCTCGTCTCTGAAGGTGTCTGCAGTGTGAGCAAAGCTCTGGCCGATAACACGTGGCGGATGCTCTCAGAGGGCCACCGTGGTTCCTGCGCTGAGGGCTGGGCTTGGCCAAGTGGAGCCGAGAAGGTGACGATGTGGCTCCTGGGACGTGCCACTGCCACAGCTGCGCGATGACAACTTTCCCGAACGGAGCCATCTGGTGTGACAGGGAGGGCCGAATGCCCGTTTGCCTTCACCATCCTCCAGCGAGGAAGAAAAACACCTTTTTTTGTAGGGCAGACCCATCTCTGCTCCTTCCAGCTGTGGTCTCCAGTGACCTGAAGGGCAGGGGTCTGTCCCTGAAGCCTGTCAGGATTTGGCTCTTTGCTGACATGATACAGCTCATCACTGGAGGGGGCCCGCAAGGGTTAAGTTTTTTTTCCTTTCTGCATATGTGTGACTCAAATGAAGATATTTTTTTTCCAAACAGAAATTTTTCCATCCCATCTGTCACTAATGTCAAGGCATTCCTTTGCCCAGATCCATTTTATAGAAAGAAAAAATAAAAATCTAACATTATTTTAGAAAAATCTGAGTACGTGTTGCCAGAGCAGCGATACATTCCCTTTCTCGGGAAGGAGCTGTTGCAGTGGTAACCCCCGGTGTTCAGCCCCAGGGCTTCCCCCACCGGGCGGCTCTGCCTCCTTCTCCTGCTCTCTTCTGGGGTATTTCCGGCTGCTGCTTCTTTATTTCTGCCTTTGATTATTTCTACCTCTGGGTCGGGGTCTTTTTTGGGTGTGTTTTGCTATTAACAAAGCAGCTCAGGACACTGAGAGCTCAGCTGCCATGAGTCAAGCTAATTGCTCACAGCCGTTGTTGCCCTAATTGCCCTCATCACCCGCACCTGGAGCTGCCCCCACCCCTGCTCAGAGCCCTATTTAACCTCAGGGCTGCCTTCCCCCCCCTCCTCTTTTTTCCAGCGCTTCAGCGTGGGTGGATGTGTCTTTGTGGGCTCCAGCCTGTGGATTTTGGGGCTTCGTTTGTTGCTGTTAATGGACCCGGCTGCAGCTCCCACCTCCTCCTGCTGTTTTTGGAACCGTGGGTGTGTGCCCCATCCGGGAGGGCACCCTCTGCTCCTGCCTGCCTTCCCTGAAAGGACAGCCAGCCAGCCAGCGCTGCGCCCTCGTGCTCCAGGAGACGTTTCTGAAGCCACCCAGTGAGTTTTGACCCCGTGGTAGGGGAGCTCCTGCTATCGAAGCCCCTGTCTGGGAGAAGGGCTAACTCCTGGGGCTCCCCATTGCCTCGGGAGCAGGCAGAGGGAGTGCCAGTGTTCTACAGAGGGGGAGTCATGCTTTGTTTAGTGTAAGATGGCTTTGCTGGACAGGAGTTGATGAAAAGGCTGTGAAGGAAGCAGCTGTGCTTGCCCTGCCTTGCAGCCTGCTAGCAGGGCTGGTTTTTCCTTTCACTCCCCTGAATGCCTTGAGGGAGGCCTGGGCACAGTCTCCTCTTACATCCTTACATCTACTAAACATGGCTGATAATCACCTCGGGTTGTTGCCGTCTCTATCCCGTGTGTGTGTGCGCCAGAGGCTCTGGGACATGATCTGGGTCCTTTCCCCTACCTAAGGAGCAGTCTCGGGGCTTTCTGTGGCAGCAGTCAGGGCCATTTCTGCAGCCTTCCCCCTGCTCTGGCCTCTCTGCCGTAGGAGCGCAGCCCTGGCTTGTGCTTTCCTGGGATATGAGGTTTTTATTGGAGGATCTGTACCAGGGTGGGCAGGTCCTCTTGCAGCACCGGCCGGTGTGTTCGGGGAGCAAGGATGAGTGTGGTGCAGGACCCTGCTGCCCCAGGGACCTCGCGGGAGCTCTGCCTCTGGAGGGTCGCTGGGCAGCGGCTCCTGGTGTGCAGCTTGTGTTGGTTGAGGAGTGTTCCTGTCCTGCTCTAAGCGCCCTCTGGAGAGGGCTCTGCTCAGCCTCGATGTCTCTGACCTTTTCAGTGTTGTGCGACAGCATTGGCTGCAGAGCTGCTTTCGGAGCTGCTCGCCTTCTAATGAGCCTGTGGGGATTGGGGGGAAATGGGCAGCCAATAAAAATATGGAATATTGAAAAGGTCAGAGCTATTTGGTGGGGACACAATAACTCACAAAACTTCTCGGGTGTTGCATCTCTGGCTGCCAGCCCCTGGGTGCGTGCCCGAGTGCAGGGGCTGTGGGCTTGCAGCTGAGTGCTGGCTGCATTGCATGTGCTCTTGGGGCTGGGCTGAGCTTTGCCGTGTGCCAGCACCTCTGTGGGTTGGCACGCTGGCTGCACCTCTGCAAGTGGAGTTGGAGAAACCCTTGTCCAGAAGGAGCCTTCAGAACGTGGGCTTTGCTCTCATCTCTGTGGAGGGAGAGGCGAGCCTGTGGTCAGGGTGTTCCCTGGCATTGCTGGCAGGTTCCTGCCATGATTCCGGCAGCAGGGAGCTGGGCTGACAGGGGCCCGTTTGAGGGTGTTTCAGTGTTGTGCTCTGGATACATGCCCCAGGTGTCACAGGCAGGGACCAAAGACCTTCTGGAGAGTACTTGGTGCTGCTGAGTGCGAGGGGCTGTGGGTGCATTCCTAATTGCCAGCAGCTGAGAGTGCATCCCAAGTCAGCTGTGGCTTTCCCGTGCCCCTCCTACTTGCTAACAAGGGCAAAGCTCTCGTGCAAAGCTGTGCTGATTTTGCAAACCTGTGTCTGGTGGGGGTGGGGAACATGCATCCAAAAGTTCCCAAACTGACTCCATTTCTCCAGTGTTAGCACAGAGGGAGCCCCCCCTTTCTGTCTCTGACCCCTTGTAGTCCTCAGCTGTGTCCCAGCACATCTGTCAGCTTGTCCTCTGCCACAGGCCACCGGCTGGTGGGGACCTCACCTCTCCAGCCAAGGTGCATCTGATGGCCTTTGTGGTGGCAGAGCAGGGCCAGTGATCTTGCCATATGCCTGGCTCTGGAAACATGCTGTAGGCCTGCCAGGTGCTGAGAGCAGAGGGACAAAAAGGTCTTTTAAAACCCATCACACCATTTCACCTCGCCAGAATTGTCATGACAATGCAACACTGAAGGCTTCGTGACAGCCCCGTGCCCCAGTGTTGGTTACTGGGAAATACCAAACAGCACTTTGTGCAGCTCCCTTTCCTGTGCTCGGGAGGCATTTGGAAATGACAATTCATTGAGCTTAACAGTAAAAATTTAAGTTCTGGGAGTGAAACCAGAGCAGCAGGGGGAAAGTGCATGTTGGTGCCAGGCAGGCAGCAACCAGGGCCGTGCACTGGCACAGCAGCAGGTCTCACCCTGGATGCTGATTCTTCTGCAGACTCTGTGCCCAGCAATTGGGACTTGGGCAAGTTTCTGGCAGAGGAGACAGTGCTTAATTATGCTTTCTTTGGTTAATGTGATGGTTGGGTAATTCTGTGGGCTCCCCACGGCTGTGTTGCTGTGTGCCCAGCTCCTGTATGTGCCCTGACCCCAGCTGCGGGCACCGTGGATATCTGCTCAGCCTGGTGCTTTTTACAGCCCTTGGCTTTGTTATTCCAAGTGTTGGTGTGGTGTCCTGGGGACAGTCTGTGTGATGTGTAGTTCAGTAAATATGTAATGGGGTGTTTTAGGACTTTATTGCTTTTACGCAGCACTAATGTAATGCTATTCAGAGAGCTCTGGCACGCCCGTAGACAGCTCAAGTGGAGCAAAGGAAGGATGTTCTTCCTCTCCAAGCCCATCGTCTTCCCCACTTGATGCTCTCAGCCATGATATAGTGGTCTAAAGATGGCAACTTGTCTGTGTGAGCACTCTGAAAAACAGGCAGTGAGATCATTAGAAATGACTGTGGATTGGCCCTGTTTTAAAAGGGAGCAAAATATTTGGCCAAAGTCCCATTGGAGCATTTTCAGCTTTTGTGAAAACCGTCTGCTAGACAACTTGTTTCTAGAGTTTCTACCAGAACTGGGCTCTTGGGTTTTGGATCACCTTTGTGAAGAGCTGCAGGTGCTCTTTAGGGCTTTAGCCAGCCTAGGAGGTGTCATCAGGCCTTAGCTGTGTGTTGGATGGGGCTGGAAACGCTGCCTCGGCTGGCATTCCCCTGATTCAGGGCAGGACTTGGCTCTCGTTCCTAGCTGTGCCCATCATGGAGGCTGTTCCTGGGCAGGGCTGCTCCCCTAAGGACAAAGCCTGTTCTGTGGTGAGCCTTGTGCCCCTGTCCCACACCGCAGTGCTGGTTCCAGTGTGGATGGGCGCTCCCTGCAGGTTGCAGAGCTGCTGTTATTCTGGACTGGCTCCTCAGCACCTCGACAATTTGGGCCCCTGGCACTTAATGACTGCAATACCTAATTTTAGTGTAATGGCACTCATTCAATCTGCTGTTCCCAGAATGTGCAAGTGACATAAATTAATCTTACACAGAAAAAGTCAAGTTTCTAGTGTGAGATCAATAGATCATAACGTGGTGATATTTGAAAATACATCTTATTAGCAGTTCATATTTTGGCACTTTCCATGGATTCCCACGAGCTCCCTTCCCTGCTGCCCCAGGGAGCTGCTGTGCATGCGGTTGCTGACACCATCAGTAGTCCTGTGAGATAATATTGCCTGTGCTGGATGTCACTTTGTGGCTTTTATCCCATGGGAAATGAATGGAGAGAGGTTGGAGTGCTGCTGGTCACTGCAGGGCAGAAGCAGGAGCCTTTGGCATCTTGCAGCAGTAATGAGAAGGGTTTCTCTCTGAGCTGACTCAGGGTGTCCAAGCAGGCAGGCACCACAGAGCTGACGCTGTGTGGTGCTCTTGTGAACCAGCCTGAACAGAAAAGTGAGATAAGGAGGGAGCCCATGGCTGCTCTCCTGTCCTGGACAGAGGTTGATTGGAAGGATGCTGGGCACACCTGGGCTGTGCCTCTGAGTAGATGAGCAGAGGCTTTGAGCTTTTAGGGCCCAAACAGCACCATTTACCAGCACTGATGAGCAAGAGTGATGTGAGGGGCAGGGCATGGCTTTGCCTCGGCACAATCCTTCTCAGCCCCAGTTTATGGGGCCTCTGCACAGGCCCTTGTTTGACAGCTTAAGGGGACTTCCTTGAGGACAGGACTCAAAGGCTGGGTGTGTTTTGTCTGTGGACTGGGGTCTCCAGTTACTCCTGTGCTTATCTCTTCCTTCTCCCCACTTGCAGTGGATGGTGTTGATTTGTCTGCGTGAGTCAGGCTCTTTGGCGAGGGGTTCAGAGCTGAGTTTTGCAGCCAGCTGTAAAAATATCCCTCCAGGGCATGTGCACTGCACCTCTCCCCTCACATGCCTTGTGCTGCTTCCTCCTCCTTGGAAGGAAGCTAATCTCCTCTGCAGACCTCACCCATCAGAGCAGATTAGAGCAGCTTCCAGCTCCTCCGGTGCTGCAGAGGAATTGCCAGGATCAGAGGGTTGGATCCTAGCTGTGGGGGGATGATCCCTCTTTCTGTAAGCCTGGATGAGGAAGGTGGCGTGCAGTCATTCTGCATCGGTGGAGTGTGCTGGAGAAGATGCACTTCCCTCTGGTCCCCAGAGCCAACGGAGCTGTGCTGGGCTTTGTTCAAATGGAAGATGCTTGTGTACACTTCTGTAAGCAATGAAGTGACTCAGGTTGCCCACTCAGTCTTCTCTTTCCACAGACTGTTCCCAGAGTCCCTCCGGATGTGTCTGAAGCATCCTAAATAAGACCTGTGCGCGCCGTGCTCCGAGGTGGAGGCTGTACTGAGCTGCTCAGAAAAAAAATAGGCCATTGCTTTCCTCACACAGGCAGGCATTTAAAGAGCCTGTGCGGGAGGAGTGTGGGCATGTGGCTAAATCAGAAGTGAGGAGCTGTCCCCTCCTTTGGCACCTCACCTGCCTTCCACGAAATGGGGAAGCTGGGCTGCGGGCTGGATGGCTTTTTTTGGTAGCTTGCTTGGTGGCATTGGCTTTGTGCGTCGCTCCCACCACCCAGCAGAAATCACTAGGGAGAAGCAGTTCACTTTTTGCCTCGCCTTTCTGGCCAGAGTTTCCAAAATGGCTCAGGTTTTTACCTTTTCTCCCAGAGAAGTCAACAGCAGAACCTGCTTGCCTGAAGTGGGATTAGGCAGTTGCCCTTGCAGGAATCCCTGCCTTGCTCCCCTGATCCTTTCTTCGGCCAGTTGCCCAGGCAAAGCATCCTTCTCTGTCCTCAAACCTGAGACGCTGTGTCTTCGCTAATTAAATGAGGACTTTCACCTCTTTATAATTGTCAGTTGATTTCAAATTAAAAAGGGACCTATAGGACCAAGAAGAACCTTATCCTCCCTCTGGGGACTGCCTTCCTTTTTATTTAAGGTTTTTTTCAGGCTGATAATTCCATCTGAAAGTCTCCTGTGATACTGCGGTAACCCTTGGATGCTATTCAAGTGCATCCTGGCCCCTGGCGTGTGCTCATTGCCTCCTAATTGCTCTAAATAAGTTGGGAATGATGAAATTAAAGTGCCATTGATATGAGGCAGCCCTGGCACGCTGCAGTTACAGGCATGTGAGGGATGTGGACAGATGGGGAGATGTTAGGATAATAGGTATTAAATGCAGATTTTACCCTGTTTGGGATCCCCATCTAAGCACAGTTCAACTTCTTGGTGCAGCAAGTTTGGCAGCCCCTGTGCTGGTGCCCCAGCTGAGCGTTTGGCATGGGCAGGACATGAAACTCTGTGACCTCCCTTAGTCTCTCAGGGGTTCCTGGATAATGGACTCTCCAGGGACAAGGACGTGCAAAATAATCCTGAGTCCACACAATGTCCCCAGTCTGTAAATCCTGGGTTGCCAATCCTTGGGGCCATGTGGTTCAAACTGCAGCAAATAGATCTGGGGTGCTGGATCTGTTCTGATTCATTGAACATGGCTTGTTGTTCTCTTCATTCCCTCATCTGTAGTTTTGAGGTTGGGTTCAGGTTTCAAACCTGAACCAGCTGTGTTTGGGGCTCTGGTGTTGAACCAGAAGTGAGTGGGTAGTCCCCCTGCCCTGGCATGCAGGAAAGGCGGGCTGAGATCCCAGTGTGCCTGGGAGCAGCATTCCCTCCTCCTGCCCTTGCCTCGGTGTGGGGACTGCACTAGCAGGGGATGTGGGAGGTGGTGGGCTTGGGGGCTGCCCTGGGCAGTGGCTGGGATCTGGTTTGTGTCATTCAGTAGCTGCTCTTGTGCTCTGCTCACCTGGAAATGCTGCTGCCGGTAGTGCCCTTTGCTCTGAAAGAAAATAGCCTTTTTTTGGCATAGGTAGTCAAAGCAGGAGAACGATACCTCGCTGGCTGGTGGTGTTGCAGTGTCCCATTGCAGCAGAGGGGCCCGGATAAGACCTGACTCCAGATCTTCTGCAAAGGCAGTTTTGTGACAATCTGTTCCCAGCCAGAACAGACTCATCACATCACCCACAGGGTGAAAGTCATCCCAGTCCAGCAGCTCAACACTCATCCCCATGACTCAGTATCCCATCCCCGATCCTGCAGCGAGAGCTGTCTGGGCGTGGTACCACGATGCTCAAGGAGAGCGTCTTGGCCAAAGCACCCCATTTTTGGAGTCTACAGGGTGGCTGGTCCCAGAGCTGCAGGTGAGGATGAGCCTCATCAGCCTGCAAGGGCTTTCGTAGCCTTACAGGTGTGCCCGGTTCGGTGATTGTGCAGTTAATAGTTTTCTGAAGATGGATGGCAGGTACAGCACAGCAGTTTGCTTTCCAAAAAAATGCCAATCATTCTAATCACTCGCCTAAGATTTGGGTCAAGTCCAGCCACCTGGCTTTGGATAATAACTCTCCCAAGCCTTCTTGAGCTAGTCTTGTGAAGCGTTGGCATTCTCAGGACAGTGGAAATGGATGGGAGGTGCTCTGACATGGCAGCCAGCTGGCCTCCAGGATGGATGGCTGATTGCAAAGTGATGGAAAGTTACATTTGCTCAGCCTGAGCCAATTCTATTCCTGTAACTGGCCTTGGCTGTGACTTTGGCTTCCCTGTGGCTCATCGGATGCTCACCCTGTGACATGCTCACCTGGAGGCTTTGGGTTGAGATGGCAGGATCCCTTGCTCTGGGCAGCCCTCCAGGCCTGGGGCTCATCGATCAGAGGAGTTCAAGACCTCTGAATTCCACCTGTTGCACATTTAAAGGCCAGAAGAGTAGATTTATGACTCTGGTCTGACCTGCTCTGCAACAGAAGCCAGAACTTGTCCCTGGCTGATTCCTTTGTCGAGTGTAGCGACTCTGGGCGCACTCGGAGGCCTGCGGTTCCCAAAGACACGGGAGCTGCAGGGTCTTGGCTCTGCTGGCAGGCAGCAGAGGTCTCCATGAGGCTCCCATCTGTTCCTAGCAGGGGTGTTCGGAGCAATCCCTTTGAGTAAGAGGTGCTCCCAGAGTGCCTGGGCCTGCATGGGATGTCACTGCCCATTTGCACAGAGGATCATGGGCACTGCCTGGGCTGGTCCCAGTGACTGAAAGTTCAAATCTCTCCAGCACGTGGCACCTCCAAGCAAACAGGAGGTGGTTACGGTGGCTGTGAATCCCTACAGGCAGGAAACACCCAGCGTTGGGAGGGATTTGGGTGTAAATTCATTCAGTTAACTTTCTCAAAAAGATCTGTGAGCTGCGGGGTTGTCAGCATGATGCCAGTTGTGCTTTCCAGTGGGCCGGTCTCCCTGGAGCCCAGCACCCTGCAGTGCCCTGGCTGTGTTCAGGGCTGTGCTCCCACCCTTTGCTGCTGCCTCCTCTGCTTGGTCAGAAGTGCTCCCAGTTGCAGCCCCTCCACCGCTGAGCTCACAGTGCAGCACGGGGAATTCTCAACACAAGCCAAGGTGTGTGCTGTGACCTTGAGATCCACTCCCAGTGAATCCTTTTCTCCTCGAATTGCCTGCATGTCTGTCAGATCATCTCTGCTCTTCCTCTGCTTTCCCAGGTGCCCACGGATGTCCTGGCATTGCCTGGCAGGGCAGTGAGTGGAAGGAAGGACTCGTTTTCCCATCTCGATTCCTTGTGGCTGAGATTTCTTTCAAAGAGCCATTCACCTAGAGGTGAAGTCACTCACCATGGCCACCTTTAGCAGCTGCTTCTCTGCATTGTGGGTTGTAAATGTCCCCTTAATTTAGTGCCTGCAGTGCACTAAAGCAGCAACCTTAGCACAGCCTCTGCATAATAACCAGAGAGGCTCTAGATCCTGAGCTCTGACACACGGCGCTCTCCTTGACTGCTGTAGTCCCAGGGGCCGATGTCTCCTTTACCCTGGGTGCCTCAGCCTCCCCACTACTTGCTTTTGAAAGATAACTCCCTGTAAAATAGAGAGATTTAGTCTAGTCCAGCTGGGCAGGTCAGTCCAGGCAATAATGCACTCACATCCTAAATGTTTCAATTCTTTTGGCTAAACTTCCTGGTGAAAGGTGGTTTTTTCTCCTTCACAAAAGAGGATAACAGCTCTGACCTTGAGGAGAGAAATGATGAGGGTTCAGAGTTCTTTCCTTTTTTGTTGCTATTTTTCTTGCAAAATATTCCAGTTGAGAGGGATTTTTTTGCTTAAACAATTTATACCCAGTGGATAGATTTATTCTGTTCAGCTGCCAGCCACAAGAAAGCCTTGTTATTCCCTGTGGCATGGATTTTTTTTTTTTTTCTCCTCAATACTCATAAATACTCTTTGCTAAATCTGAGTTTTTACTACTTGAAGCATGAGGACCAGGTACTCCTGCCCTGTTCCTGATGCTGGAGGAATCATCACTTGCCTCTTTTGCTGCCCTGACCCTGGGTAACCTCAGTGGTGCTCAGGATCGGTTCTTAAATATCCGTCTGTCTCCCCATGCCTGATCCAATTCTGCTCCCTTGTTATTTCCATCTCTCAGGGATAAATTGCTTTTTTGAACATCCTGGAACCAAGAGGTGCTTTGGAGGCAGCACTTCCGAATCCCACCTGGCTGCTACTTCCCATGCCTCTGCTCCCAGCCAACACCCTGCTGCCCTGGCTTTTAGGAGGAACTGGGCAAAACAATGTTTCCTGGTTTAGCATCGTTATTTCAAGGGAGAAGAGGAAAATGTGGAGTTTTGGTTTGAAATTATTTGAGTGAACGTGGCAGAAACGCAAGGGCTTGACAGCAGAGTTGGTTTAGATTGGGGTAGAAAAGAAATGAGGAGACTTAAAGTGAAAAGTGGGCTCAGAGAGAGGGGAGAAAAGGCAATGTTTCCTTTCAAACACATAAAACCTGGCTGCTTTGGTGCTGATGGATCACTTGATCCTCTTTGTGAAACCATTCCGTTTGACAAGGCCAGTTTTCCTGGCCGGAATTGTTGCTGGTGGGTTTGGCTGCGGTAGCTCCTCCTACCCCTGGTGCCTGCCTCAGTTCCCCTTCATGGAATCACAGAATGTTTTGGGTTGGAAAGGACCTTCAAGGCCACCTTGTCCCAACTCCCTGCCATGGGCAGGGACACCTTCCACTAGACCAGGTCACTCCAAGCCCTGTCCAACCTGGCCTTGGACGCTTCCAGGGATCCAGGGGCAGCCACAGCTTCTCTGGGTGCCCTGTGCCAGGGCCTCCTCACCCTCACAGGGAAGGATTCCTTCCTAATATGTAATCTATTCTTCTCCTGTTTGCAGTTTTTCCATGAGATTTGGGGCACTTCAGCTGCCTCATCTCTCCTGTTCCCAGGGTGGGCTGGTGCAGGGAACCCACGTGGTGCTGGCAGCACCTCCCTTGCTCAAGTGATTTAGTTAAGGCCTGGGCTGAGATCCCCAAACTCATTGCAGTGGTGAGCCCCAGACAGAGCATCCCTCCCCTGGCAGGCAGCTCTGTCTCTCTATGCTTTCAGTTTCTTTGGAGCTCGGATTCGCAGCCTCCTTACCTCTCCACGAGTGCAATGCTTTAGGAACAGATGGGCTTAATTTCCGATTGCCGCCCCCTGAACTTGGGAGGAGGCTTGAGTTTGGAGCCAGTCTGCCTCTTGGTCCATGTGTGTCCGTCCAGCAGGCTCCTGCCTGCCCTGCCCCTGCGGACACGGAGCCAAGGACCCGGCAAATTCCTCTCTCCGTGACGGGAGAGGCTCTCAGAAGTAAGATTTTCTCTCTCAGTGGATAAATCCGTCTCCATGTTACCTTAGCAGTGGCAACGGCTGAGCATCTTCTTATGGGTTGATACTGTTGAGATGCTTAGTCTAAGCTCCATCTAATCCTCTTTCAGGGAGCTATCAGGCTGGTGATCTCCTACAAACAGGTTTTCCGACACCAGCCTCGGCATTTTGTGGTTTGTGATCGTGCTGGAAGGGTGATGGTCCTGCTGCATCTCTGCTGCTGCCCCTGAGCTGAACCAGAGGTGAAAGGGAAAAGAAAATGAACCTACAAGTTTCTAACCTGAACTCTAGTGGATTTTGGGTTTAGGTGTCTGCTCCTGCTTTCATAGGGTTTTGTGGCATGTGATTTCCTTGTCCAGCTTCTGGTGGAGTATAAACCAGATTTTTATAACTGTGATTTTGTATTGCATTAAAGCTTTGAGGTGGTTTTTTTGAGAGCACCCTCCTGAATCTGGCCTGTTGTGCTTCTGCCAGTGCGCCCTGGGAATCCTGTCACTCTTTGGGAATCAATAGCAAATGTAAAGCAGATTTAGAATACTTCCATTCCCCTTCTGTGTGTTGAGGCCCCAAATTCAAGGCAGAATTTAGAGGTGTTGCAATGTGCTTGAAAACTTGGACTGTTGAAGTTGGCAATCAAAACCCGATGCCTGCTTGCTGCGAGCGAGAGCCTCGTGTGTGGCTGCCCTCCATCATCACATTGTCACCCAGGCATCTGCGTGTGGGGATGGAGTCACCTGGCAGTGGTGCTGGCACAAGGCCCTTGTGGGGACTGGCACCCAGGGCATGGGAGAGAGGCCGTGGGATTTGCTGTTGGTAAGATCTGATCGGCACCAACCTGGTAGTGAGACCTCAGCCCTGGCATCTGGGCATCTTTGACCAGTTTTGGGATGGCCGTCATTGCTCCTGGAGCAGGGTGAGCAAAGCCCCTTCTGCCGCGGGGTGGGCTCCCTGCGGGGAGCGACGGCCGGCGGTGGGAGCGAGCACTCCCTTCTGGAGAGGGCCGATCCCTCGGCACCCCTTCACAGCGTCCCCTTCCTCCTGTCTTGCAGGGCTGCGTGTCTGGGGCTGAGCCAGGCGCCCCCTGCTCCGCGCTGGGTCCCATGAGACGGGCAGGACCACCCTGTCCCTCGTGCCCGGGGCCGCAGCACCCGGCTCTGCCCCCGCTGCCCGGGACCCCCCGCCAGCCCCCACAGCGGAGCTGCAGAGAGCTGCTGCCACGGTAAGTCCTGGCCTTGCGCTTTCCTTTCCCGGGACGCTTCCCTGGAGAAGGACGTGCTCCGGGTCGCTGTTCCCGTTGGCTCCACGTGCGTCCCCCGGCTGCAGTGGGGTCACAGCATGGGCTGCATGCGCAGGCCTGAGAAAAAAGGCTCTGTGGGAACAGCTTATGCACCAAAAAAATTCAGGTTTCAGTCAACAGACTCAGCTCACGAATTCAGGTTGTATTTAGCAAGTGGCTTTGGCTGGGAAAAAAAAAGTGAAACACTGAAAAGTTTGATTTTGACATTTTCAAAATGAAACCTTTCAGCCATCTGTTTCAAGATGACATTTCATTTTGAATTTTTTCTAGGGTTTTTTTTTCAGTGGGGGGGGGAAGCCACCTACAAACAAAATGAAAGCTTCACTTCAGCCCAAACAAAATGTTTCATTCAGCCCCAGATTATTACTGGGGCTTTAAAATTTGGCAAAGAAAAAAAATTACTTTGGTCATCCCGAATTACTTTCTTTTCTCCGTTTAATCACTGGGACAAAAGACAAATGTGTGAGGGAGTGGGAGCTGTGGGGCCCATAGCACACAGTATGGGGGTTTTTGAGTGGGAGTTTGGGAAGAGCCTGTGGTGGCAGAACATGTTGTACCAATGACTTTGGTGATGGCAGGAGCCTGTGGGAGCCAATTTTAGCTACGGCAGAAAGCTTGTGCTAGAGAGGAGAGCGTGCTGTGCTGAGCCCACCTGGAGTCAGCATCCTCCCAGGCTGTGGGGGTGGCCCCAGTGTCCGGACCTGTGCTGGGTGCCAGAGGTGCGTGGCAGGTCTCACCCAGTGCCATTCCCTCCCTGCAGAGCAGCATCTGTGCCTGTTATCCGTTTTCTCCATCTGGTGTTTGAGAAAGTCCAGTTTGGGGAGATAAATGCGATACAGAAGGGACCTTCTGGTCTGCCCAGAAGGTTTTTGTAGCTCTCTTTGCACAGGAGAAACCGCTCTGGGGATGGAGGAGAGAAGGAAGGCGGTGGGGGAGACCCTCCCTGTGGGGTTGCAGGAGAAGCTGCACGGGCTCCTCGGACCGTATGTCCCAAATTCCATCACTGCCGGCCCCTGGGTAGCACTTCCACCCCCCAGCTCAGCTGAGACTGCCCAGTTAGAGAGAACAGCTGTGCTTTTCATTTACCACACCCTCTCCACCCCCAGTCTATCCCAAATGTGACCTTATCCAGTCACACCGAACTGCTGGATGTGGAGGCAAGTGTTGGAAGGGAGCTGTGCTGCTGGACTCCTTGGAATGGGGCTGTGCTGGCTCGTGCCCTTTGTCAGAAAGGAGGAATGGAGGGCTGAACCATAGAAGGGGAAGAGGAGAGCCCCAAAATCAAGCCATAAACAAAATCTGTGCAGCGACACGGGGGGCTGCAGGGAGGCATCCTGCGCTGATTTCCTGGGAGGAGTGTGCTGCTGGCACATCCTGGCTCCCCACAGCCTGGGCGTGCAGGACTCCCACTCCAGCAGGAAGGCTTCAAACGCAGCATTCCAGGCAGGTGTCTGGGAGCGTGGTGGGACAGCAGGTGTTTGAGATCTGTTCACATGTGCTCCCATGCTTCTGTCAGCACTGGCTCCCCGCTGAAGTGTTGTAGGGTTGCTGCCTTTGTTGCGGAGGAAAAAACTGGCTGTTCAGAGATACGTGAGATCAGAAGGGATCAGGGTTGCTGCAGGTCTGAAATCAGTGTCTGCCCTTGTTTGGAGGGGAGCTGGTTGCGCCCAAACCTCTGTTGGCTGTTTTACAGGTGGCCATGACCCCAGGGTGTGAGTGGCGATGCTGGAGAGGGTGGTAGGACCTTGTCCCTGTGGGTTTACCCCACAGGGAATCCCTCCACCCCGCTTTGGGAGGGTCTTTCCCCAGGCCCTTACTGGAAGCCCCTGAAACCTCCTGGATCGTGTACCTGTGGGTTTGCATTTAGTATTCCCACCTTCCATTCTCTTTCTCTGTTTTCATTTCTCCCTCTTTTCCCCCCTCCCTCCATCTTTATCAGTAGCTAATGAAACAGGCAGGGAGAAACCCAATTCGTACAGTAATTAAATTTACTTAGAGGGTATTCAGCTGGAGTAATGAGAAGTTTAATTCAATGATTAGTTTTTTCTTTCATTAATTAAAAATGGAACAACGGTGCAGTTACAGTGGGCTGCATTGATCCTCCTTGTGGAAAGCTGCTGATGGAGGAGGTAGAGGAAGGAAAGCTTCTCATTTTATCTTCTCTGGATGCTCTCTCCACACACAGATGCCGGTATTGTCCCCTGTTCCCGGTTGATCCCTTGCCCAGGTGTCCCTGAGTGACTCTAGGTAAGGGGTGCTTGGGGTGATGATGAGGAGAGCAGTGGCACAGCCCCCCACACAGGTCCTCTCCCCGATCTGTCCCCAGCCTTTCAGTTTAAAAATGGATTTGAAATATTTGCTGTGGGTGGAAGATTGAAAAGCAGGTCCCAGCCCACAAGAAGTTTGGGGTGGGAGAGTTGTTTTCCATCCTTGCTGAACAGATTTTGATCCATTTAAATATGTTAAACTCATAAACATGTTTTTAGTCTTTTAAAATAAGTGATGTGTGAAGGCAAAAAATAAACCAAATAAGTAATTTCCCGTTTCTCCAGTGCCTTCTGCAGGCTCTCGAGCAATGTTAGGACCTCAGATGTCCTTTGAAGCGTGATTGGGCAGGTTCTGTTCACCTAAAGTGTAGAGGCATTCGTGTGCTCCCAATTTTGACACAGAAGGGGTTTTTTTGGTAGCTTTGGGGATTGTTTTAAGATCTGCTAATGTATGAGTTCCTGAGGAGGAGTAGACAGTAACAGGAATAATCCCCCAAAGAACCAAGGAACCATTAATTGGTGTTACAGAGCCCGTCTGTGCCGGAGCTGCGTGCGTTAGGGGGCTGGGCAGGTGAGCAAGCACTGCATCCCCCTCACCTGTGCCCTCCCTGCCCACGTGTCTGCCAAGTCAGCTGCTCCTCTGGGGGCCCTGCGATGGTGGGAATTAGCCAAGGGCTGGGGCAGCAGCACATGGGTTTGAAGCCAGTGAGAGCCGAGAGCACTCAACACCTCTGGAAACAAGATGCTTTAGCTTTTCTTGGGTTATCTGGGGTGAGAACTGCTTCAGGAAAGCTGGTGGGCAAGGAGAGGCGCTGGGCCAGCCCAACACTGGGAACACAGACAGAGTCCCACGTGGGACTGGAGCCCCTCCAGCAGTGCTCATACCTCCCCTCCTTGAGGCTCCTCTGTGCCTCCTGTTTGTGGAGTGGCTCAGGATTCAGAGAAATCACTTTTTATGCCAGGAAAGGAAGAATACATCCCCCTGCTTTGATCTCAACTCCTGAAACGGCAAAAATTGTGATGGGCAATGGTTTCTGGCAAGAGAAGAGGTGAATGTGGGGCACTTCTTTCCACACCTGCAGGAGGGTTGCAGCTGAGCTCCTCTATCTCCAGCACGTGCCTTGGCTGTGGTGGCAGTGGGAGGGAGCCCCAGGTTGGGTGAATTGGGGCACCCCGGTGCTGGCAGCCTGTGCACCCCTCAGCTGGACCGAGCTCCTGGCATCTCTCAGGGCCCAGCCTGTTGTCCCCAGGGCTTGCAGCATTGTTTTGGGCTGTCCCTGGCTGTAACACAGCATCTCCAGATCCCGGTACATCTGTGGGAGAGCCCTCAAGCCCCCTGGGTCTGTGGGCTGCAGTGCCCCCCGGTCTGAGCCTCGTGCTTCATTGCTGGGGTCCTGAGCTGCGAGAGCCTTTTGCAGCTCGGCGCTTCGGTGATGTTTTGCAATTCCTGTCCCTCCACGAAGCATTTGGCTGGGGTACAGGGATGCAGCCAGGGACTGAGCTGCCTGGGGAGGCTTATGGAAGGAGGCGTGGGCCTGTGCTGACCAGTGAGTGATAGCTAGACTCGTAGTCAGCTGCAGCACTGCCTTACAATACTGTTTTTCCAAGGGGTTTTGCATGCATGTGCTTCTTCAGAGATCACTGCAAATGATTCCCAAGTGCTCTGGCCCAAATCTGTCCTGGTAGCTGTCAGCAGATCAATGCTCTACTAAGTACAGACCTGCTCTATTTCCGTGGGAAAATGGCTCTCTTAAGCAGTTCATTTTGGGCTTCCAGCAGCAGGGCCACTAAATTTTGGTCGTTGTGTTTTTCTGTCTGTTACAGCCTGATTTATAACTTTTAAATATCAGCTTGGATGAAGATTAAGCTTGCCTGAGCTCAGTTTTGGGAAGGACAGAGGGAAAAGCATTCACAGCTTTTAAATTTCTCTCCTGCTCGCCTTTCAAATGCCAGGTTTAAAGCCCTAATTTTGGTTTCATTTTGCTCACAGTGCATGAGTGGAAAGCAGAGGAGAGGCCAAAGCCCAGTGCACGCCTGGCATCTGATCCCCCAGCATCCTGCCTTCATCTGACCCAGGTAGGTGCACCCGAGCTCGCAGCATCGGTGTATGTGACACTCGCGTGCATTTGTTGTGCTGAGCCCAGGGCTGGACTGGTTTCCGTTGCCAAAAGTGTGGTAAAAATGCCTTTTCCTTCCCCCTTAGTCTGGGGTGGCTTCCCAGCCCCTCCTGGTGGGGATGAGGCAATGTAGCTCCCAGCTAGCATCTGGGGCAGGTAGGAAATGTTCAATCCATCGTGCCTGCACAGGGGGAGCGTTTTACTAGGGGGAGAGGCCTCTAAAATGAGTATTTGGAGGGTGGTACTTTGGAGAAAGGGCTTTGTGATGGGGTCGCGTGGCTCTGCTTAGGTGAGTTTGCTCCAGCTCATGTTACATCGGGGAGGGACAAACGCCGCCCACGTGGAGCGGTTCAGCGTGGACAGCCAGACGCTGCAGCTTGGGAGTGCTGGGCAGGAGTGGTTTTATCTTCCAGGAGAGGGCGGGAGAGAGGGTCCTCCAAAAGCAGCGTTTTTCGAGATGTCTCTATTCCCCTTGCACGGCTCCTGCGTGCTCTCCCCCGGCTCAGCCTCCTCCCAGCGCTCTTGCCGGGACAGTTAAGAGACAGGAGCGGGTTTTGGCTTGTTCTGCACATCCCCATCCTCAGCTGAAATCTGTGAGCTGTCAGCCTGATGCAGGAGATGCGTGAGACAGCAAACATCAGAGCTGACTGGGTTGAGGCAATTTCCCAGGATGTCAGTCCTTGAGAGAGAATAAAAAGGATCTCTTGGTGAAGAGCAGAATTTGGTTTCCTAATGGAAAAAAAAAAAATTAAGATGATTCAAGCATCTTTCATCTGCCACAGCTGGGGGAGGGTTTGTTGAAGCTGATTGTTGTCCCAGGTAGTAGGAGATGGAGGAGTGTGCTGGGATCTCTGTTCGACAGGAGTGGTGGCCCTGGGAGGCACTTCCACCTGGGGCAGAGCACAGGGGCTGCCCAGGGACAGGGTTCCACGCCTGCTTCAGGGAAGAGAATCCACACAGCGAGGCAGAGCTCTTTCACACTCAGATATGTAATGTCTCCCTTATGTTGTTCTTTGCTCAAAGCAAAGTGCAGGCTGCATAGGCTCAACCTGGTGCATGCAAAAAAGGGACCTGTCCTTACCTTGCCTCGCGTTCCTGCGAGAGAGGAGCCTGTGGAGAGGCCATTTGCAGCTTTGCAGAGAGGGATTTGTAGCTTCTTGTTGCTGTTTCCCGTTTTATGGTAATCGGGAATGAGCCCAGACGCCCGTCCCTCCCTGCTCCCCCAGGTGCTCTGTGGGGATTGGACCCTGGGAGAAGCTGTGCGTGAAGGATGCTCCGAGGAGGAGCTCCCACTGTGTCAGGGCTGACAGAGCAAGTAGAGGGACCATGGAAATAGCAGTTTTCTATCAAAATACCTTTTCAACAGCAAGCTCTGAAATGTATTTATTTTTAGTGATTTTCTCTTAAAACAAAATTCTGCTGGGAAATGATCCTGCTGGTTAAAGTCCTCCCTGAAAATGTAAGCACCGAGAGCCATCTGCTCTGTGTTTGGATTTGGGTATTTTCTTTCAGAGTGCTCTTTGCAAAAACTGAAGGCTTTTCCTAAGAACAGTATTTGGAAAATGAGGTGGTTTTGGTTTTCCTTCTGCTTTTTCCTTTGAGAAAAGGAGAAAAGTGATTTCCTAGGGAATTTGATATAATGGAGGGGGGGTGTGGTCAGTTTCTCAGGCTGCTCTGTCCCCTAAATAGTGCAAGAAGAGGGCAGCCAGGCACAGCTGGGGTCCCAAACACCCCACAGACTCTTGCCCTGCCCAAAAGCTTGGAGAGAAGCAGGATGTGGTGCTGGGAGCAGGGATCTCAGCCTGAGCATCCAGTAGGCACATAAGCCCTCTCCCCAAGGAGCCTGCAAACCTTGGGCTGGATGATGTGGTCAGAGGCTTTATTTAGTTCTGAGCCTGAGTGGATTTTTAATGCATGAATTTTTAGTGTTTAAACTGAGCAGATCTTTGAACTGCTGCGGTTTCCGAGGGATGTTTCTCTTCCTCTCTGAATGCATGTGCCATAAATGCTCCCAAAAAAAAATCCTCCATCCTCTCTGGTGTTGCTGGCTCTGGTGATGTGGCCACAGACTTGCAGTAGAGTTTCCACTGAGCCCCTTGGATTTTCACTATTGAAAAGCAAGTTTTCAGCATCAGGGTTACATCAAAAGCCTGGTGTCCCCTCAAGGAGGGACATGTAGGAGTGGCAGCAGTGTTGGGGCTGTTCCCAGGGACAGTGGGGACACCAGCTGGCCCAAATGGCTGTGCTTAAACAGCCTGACTGGGTAGAGCTGAGAGAGAGAACTGAGCTGGAGGAAGGAGTGTCACAGAGGGAGAGGTGTCTATGGTCTCTTTTGGAAGGTTGGCTTCTTCACCCCAGTAGGGCCGAGGGAAGCCCTGAATTTGTGTTCTTTGCCTCACCTGGTTCCCACCTGGCTCTCTGGATTAAAACAGATTTCTTCTCAAACATGTCCCTCCAAGGGCTGACAAAGCTATTAAGAGATTTTTTCTGTTGTTAAAAATAATTATTAATTATGCAAAAATCTACTAAGGCAGGCAGGGAGCCAGGCTGCCCAGCCTAAGGGGTGGCACCTTGAGTGCATTTGCCGGCCCATGGGACAAAGCTGGATGCCACCATCATGGTCCAGCAGCTCTGCAGAGCCCGCTGGTGGGATCTCAGGCAGAGTGCCTAATGCTCAGGGCTTTCCAGGACCTGTGAGCTTTGGTGGGGACCATCAGGGACTCTTTGTGGCAGGAATCTGGGCACTGTGTTTGAGACTGGGAGGCTTCTGAGGTTTTGTAGCAGTTGAGCCAGCTCTCCCTTGTCTTGGGGTGGGAGATTATATCGTGTACACACAGCTTTGGGATGTCACATCAATGTTAACCACAGGGAAGAAGCGAGAGTGGAGGTGGGTGTGCGTGGCAGTTTGTTTCTTTGGGTTTATGCGCTGATACTTTCTGCTTAATTGCACCCTGACATGCACCAAGGGGCAAGGAGGGGTTTTAAAGCAGCTTTTTAAAAAAAAAAATTACCTTCCATGAAATATTCAGGATGGGCTGACTGCTTTTTAAAGACTGTTCTAATTACTCCTGCAAGGCTTCCACTTCTCCTGATCTCATTGCACATGGAAAGAGGCTGCAGGAGTGTTTGTCCTGGTTAGCGCTGAAGGGCTGGGATGGTTTGTATTCACTGCAGGGAGGTGATCACTGCATTGACCCTTGGAGATGGGCGAGTCGGGAGTCAGAGGGCTGGTTTGTTCCCATGAATATTTGCTGGTGGTGGACTGAGGGCTTGGGAGGGAGTGGAGGCAGTTTCATGACGTATTAGGGTATAACAGGAACAAGAATGATGTCTCTGGTGCACCCCACGGCTCCCTCCCGGCTGTGTCCTGCCTCCCATGGCTGTGGGGAGCACGTGGCTTGCCTGTGGAGACAGGCTGCTCTAGGAAGTGCTCTCCCAGTGCTGTTAGGTGCGATCCAAAATTAGCATCCCATTCACTTGCTCTTAGCTGTGTTAGCTCTGCGAGGCTAATAGGGCTTTAAAAAAAAAGTCTCTTGTCACCAAAATCAGCAGCTCTGACTCAGAACATGCGGAGGGAGCAGACTTGCTGATTAAGGCAATGTTGATGTTGTAAGTGTTCACCCGGCCACAGCAGGGCCCTGGGACTTGCCTGAGAATCTCTGCCAGAGCCTGGGAGGGGTCCTTGGTTCCCATCTTGGTGCCTGAACCACCGTGTGAGGAGGATGAAGGCGTGAGCATCAAACCCAGCCAAACCGAGGAGCGTTCCCGGTGCCGTGCCATGTTCCGCAATTAATCACTTCCACCCACACTACACCTTCTCCCTTCCTTAAATCCTCCCTTGCCTGGTTCTGGAGCAGGGAATGGAAGCAGCTCCAGTTTTATGAATCAATCAAAGACAATGCCTGCTTTTGAGGGCTGCTGATTTAGAGAGCCCTTTGCAAGCATGTGTGCAGTATGATTTCTTATCGGAGCACAGCTCTGGATGAGCCTGCCAAGAGGAGCTGTTCCAGCTCCCAGCCACATCCTGGGGAGACGGCCTGAGTGGTCCTTTCATCTACAAATAAAACAAACAGGAACAAAGGAGGCAATAATATTGACTTTCATCATTGATATTTCCATTTATCTCATACAGTTACTAATAATTAGTATTTCTGTAGCTGGATGGGTATAGCTCATAATCTCACTGTTTCAGGGGAGCCTATTAATGTCCCTGCCAAAACCAGGCAGGCATAAAACACTGGACAAGTGCCGAGGAGGGCGAGTGGGGCGGAGGGATGGGAATATGGAGCAGGGCTGAACCTGGAGGGAGAGGCAAGAGGCTGTGGAGCAGGGAACAATGGGGCAGCAGAGCTGGGGAAGGAGACCATGGGCAGGGCCTGAGTCAGCACTGCTGTGCCTGTGGTGGGATGGGAGAGCTGTGTGGGCTTGGTGAGGGGAGCTGGGCCTCATGGGGCTGCCATCAGCCAGCCCCTCTCTGCATCCTGTGGCACAGCTGGAGCACAGCTGGTCTGTGTTTGGGAGGGAAGGGCAAGGCAAGACAGGCAGTTCGTGCCAGCGGCCCTGGGGTTGGAGGATGTGCTGAGATGCAGCCCCAGTGCCCTCCCCAGGGTGTGATGTGCCCCCAAACTGTGGCAGCAAACCTCCCCCCCAGCACACTGGGATAGGTGAGGAACCAGGGCAGGTTCCTGCTGGGTCTGTCCCCACCTGCCCCAGGCCACCTGTGTGGTTCATGCACACACTTCCCCCAGCACGTGCAGCCTTGTTTGCTGGTGCTTCATTAGTCATTCCCTGTTCTCTTTTAAACCCCCTCATGGTGCTGTCTGCAGGTGCCTTGTGCCTATGCATCCGCATACCTGGCCTGGGCCTCCTCTGGGATTCCAGAGGAGCTGGGACGCAGGTTTCCGCACTGGTGCTGCTGCTCTCCTGTGTTCCTGTGAAAGCTCTGACACGCAACTGCTCTGTCAATCATCCTGGGTCAGTCTGGAGGTCCATTTCCTGCATCTGTGTTTTTAATTGTCCTGTTAAGTGTGCATCCTGACCCCTCCTGTGAGGGATGGCTTCCGGTGTGCAGCATCCAGGCATTACCAATTCCACAGGAACCGCTGTCACAGCAGCCGCAGGGACCCGCAAGCAGCGAATGCAAATGCAGGGCGGTGTTTTTATTAGGATTTAAATGAGTTTAAGACTGTTCAGAATTACAATGTGATTTGAGCCAGGAGGGGCTTATAAAACTGGTATGAGTTCATATATTAGATAGTAAACATGCCCAAGCCCACGGCTCCTGCTAAGCACCATCTTCACCGAGGTGGGGAGAGCAGTGGGCAGCTGCTGGGGCTCAGCCCTATTGCCCTAACACGTTCCCATGGGGAAAGGCTGTTTGGGATGGAAGGTGGGTGGCAGTCATGGAGGTGGTTGTCCCTGTTAACAAACCTGAGCCTGTGGTGCAGTACAGGTGGGGTCTCTGGCTGAAAGGTAGGGGCGCAGGAGGGGCTCGTGGGCATGTTTTGGGTCAATGTTACACTTCTTTATCCATTCCTCCCGTTATAGCTACCCTGTGTGAAGGTGGCAGGGACGCTTCAGTGCTGGTTGTGCTGGAGGATGCTGTGCAATGGGTTGTGGCTTCCCTGGGTGCTCGTGCAGTACAGGGCGACCCTTCCCTGGCCCAGACCCCACTCCAGGTATGTGGGAGCAGCGAGCTTTCCCCAGTTGGTCCAGGCTGTGCCCAGCCTGAGCTTGCACCTCCCTGGGGACCTCACAGCACGTAGGTCACTTGCTGGTTGTACAGGCAGTGCTCATAAAGGCTTTAATGGCCATTAATATAATCACTGGCAGGACTCTGTGCAGAGATGGGTGGTGTGAGAGCGCTGTACCTGCGGGCACAGGAGTCCTGGGCCTGTGGCACCTGGGAGCCACCACAGTGATGGATTTCTTATCCGCATCCTCAGCCAGAACAGGAATGAAAGGGGAGCTTGAGCTATTGGCTTGGGATGTTCGTGCTTCGCCTCGTTTCAGTGCTGTGCTTTTGATCTCTGAAGGATACAGCTGAATATTTGAATGAGAAATACGTGGTTGTGTTGAAATCCTAGACAAAATGCCTTTTGTGCCTCCCTGCGTGTTTATTTGCGTAAGAAAGTGTTTTGCTGGAGAAACACGGGAAGGAGCTCGAGGGAGAGGAAGGAAGGTGGAGGTGAGAGCATTGGGGAGCTCGCAGTACAATTTCAGGACACTTAAGAGCCTCTTATTGTCAGTGGCGAGACAGCGACATCGGAGGCAGCTCAGGCAATTGTCTGAGACAAATTGCTTCGTTTGATGGCTTTGTCGGTACCTCACTGGTTAAGTTCCTGGGTTGTATATTTATTATTATATACAAAGCACAGGAGAATTACAGAAATACATACATATGTATACACATCTCTGGATCCCTGGTTCTCTCCCATAAATGACCTTGCAGGCAGGAAATAATGTCACCGGCCTGCGTGGTGCTTCTGAGCAGCTGGATGTTTGTTCTGTAGGTCCAGGGAGTGAGGGAGCCAGGCCCCTTTTGGGGCTCCTCACACCAGGAAGCGGGGCTGGCGCTGTGTTTGCCACAGGAGGGAGCATTCCCCTCGTTCCCAAAAAGAAAGGTTTCACTTGCTTCAGGAGGCACTGAGGGAAGAGCCTTTGACAGGTAACATGCTGCTAAAGAAAGCTGCTTTCCCCAGAGAGGGAAAATTGCTGCTGGTGCCTGCGGGAGAGGTGAAAGTGGAGGTGTGACACAGAGCAGCCCTGCTGCTTTGTCCTACTTGGAGGAGAGATGGCAAACCAGGATGTAAAGGCACCCTGATGAAAAGACCCGCTGGGAGCATTCGGATGGCATTGGAAATGCTCAGCTTCCCTGTCCCCGTGGAGCCCCGGCTTTGGCCAGCCCTGCAGTGCTGTCCCCAGGGTGTGGATGTGGGAGGAGGGGTCGTGTTCAGGGCTACTTTGGCTGGGAGATGTGAGCTGCATCCAGCAGCCCAGATCAAAGGGACCTCAGCCGGCGACATCCACCAGAAAGCCTTTAATGCCCAGCCCTGGAGCAGGGAGATTTACTCGAGGGACTCATTTCCTTGCCTGAACGTAAAAAAACTGTGTCAACTTGACATTCAGGAAAATTTATTTAATACCTTTTTATTTGTTTAACAGTTTAGCTAATTGCAATGCTTCTTTTTGGTTATTTTTACATACTTTTTTCATTCATTCCAACTTGGTCCTTGTAGACACTTTGTTCTTTAAAGCCATTTCATTATGGGTGTTTATTGCCTGTGCTGGTTCTCTGGGTGGATAGGGGAAGGAGGAGGGGTACCCCAGCAGCACCCGTGTGCCAAAGCTGTCGGTAGCTCCGGTGACACCAGCCAGTCTCAGCAGATCAGGACAAGATATCACAGAATTGTTTAGGTTGGAGAACACCTCTAAGATCATTGAGTCCAGCCACTAACGCACCACTACCAAGCCCACCGTGTCCCCAGAGACCTGCCTCTGTTTTGCTGAATTGTTTGCTTGGGACAGAAAAGCAGAAAAAGGATAATGTCCCAGGGTTTCATCGTGCTACTTCTATGAAGTAATTGCTACTTTCCTTTAGAAAGAAAACTTTGGTTGGGAAGTTCCTTCACTTTTTATTTTAGAGAACTGGGTAAATCCTTGGAAATGTCCAGATGTACAGTGAAATGTCATTTTGTTTCTCTGTGTTTTAGATTCACCAGCATTTAGCAGAAAATGTTTTCTTCTGTTAAGCTAATTCTTACTTGAATTGTCAAAAATATGAAAAGATAATAATTTCAATAATTACACTAATGGTAATGTGCTTTCACAGCCCCATGGCTTTTACCACATCTAATTGTGCTCATCCATTCCTCCTGTCTCCTCCTCACTCAGGCCTTTCCTCAGGCACAGTGGGTCCCTACACAGCCCCCCCATATGTGACCTCCTTGCATCCAGACTTGCAGCAGCCCTGGCCCTGTTGTGTACTGAACTCACCCAAGTCTTGCTTGGAGCTGCCTGTGCCTGGTATTATCCAGGTAGATGAGCTTGAGTTTAAGCTGGACCTCCTTCCAGGAGGTGCCGTAGGACACGCCTTTGTGCTGGGAGTCCCATGGCATCAATACCCGCAGCCTTTGGCACCGGCCAGCTGAGCACCAGGTCCAAACCAGGCTTCTTGTCCCATTGCTGAGCAAGGCACGCTCTGCCTGTGTCCCCGTGGGGTGTCAGCCCCGTGCCCAAATGGATGCTTTCAGTGCTGGGAGCAGTTTGCAATCCCTGCGCAGTCCTAGCTTGGCCTGTACGTGAGCACCAGCGAGGAGCAGAGCTGGGCAAAGATGTCAAGAGCTGTTACAGTATGCGCAGGGAGCTTATATAAAAGGATCCATTTTCATTCCCCTGCTTGTCTGCTTCAGTCAAAATACAATGCCACAGCTAAGAGGGTGCAGTGTCAGGGCCGACCGCAGCGAGCTAATGCATGGCTGCTGCGGCGGGCGCTCCATCTCCCCGGACCGCAGCTGTCCCGGCCCCGCCGCAGCCCCCGGAGCCCGCAGCTCGCCCCGCTGTGAATCACGGCTCCCGCGGAACTGTAGCTCCCAGGCTGCCGACCACAGCCCTGCCGGGCTCGACTCCCAGCCAGGGGAGAGCGGCTCTCCAGTGCTCTGCCTTCCCAGCGTGAGCAGGAGCCGCCCCGGGAGCTCGCGGCAGCCCAGCTGAGCCCGCTGCAGGGGCCCTGGGAGCAGCACTGTCACGTCGGGGATCTCTTTCTGCTCAGTGACATGTGTGTGCACGTGGGCACACACGTACCAGAGTGCCCTTGAGGTGTCTGGCACCCGGTGTCTTCATCTCCATTATTTAGAGGCTGTGAAGAGCATCTCTGCCTGCCTGTTGCTTGGTGGACATGTTGTGGGGCCGCTGGGGGGTGAGCAGCTGGCTGGAACTGGCAGGGACCTGGAGGTGGTGCCTTAGGCAGAGGGGACAGTGGATGCTTGCATGCTCGGACCGCCTTAGCCAGGGCAGGGTGACAGCCGTGTAGCTGAACCTGTGCTGCAAGTCCTTGGAGATGTGATGTGGGGAGATGAGCAGTGTGTAGGGATCTGTGTTTCCCTTCCTCTTCTCCAGTACGCTTTCACCCATTCCTTGGCAGGGCTTATCTCGCCTGGACCCCTTCCTGTTGAGCTGGACCCTTCATCCTGGGGACACTTGGCTTTTTTCTGTCACTGTGTGGCTCGGAGGGGGTNTCTGCCACTGTGTTGGGTAACAGACATGCACTGTGTGGCTCGGAGGGGGTAATGTATGTGCTCCTGCCTGGACCTGGCAGAGGTTCACAGATGCTTTGGGCAAGCCTTTGTTATTGTATTCCCACCTTCTCCCTTAAAAGCCCGCTGCATCTCCTCTGAAGCCCGTGCTGAGGCTGTGTGCTTGTGGAGAGCAGGGGCTGTGCTGACTTTCCAGCAGCCAGGAGGGTGCGTTTGTCTAGGAGGTGGATGGGGGTGGCTCTGCCCTCCAGCAGCACTGCTCCATGATCAGGCTCCATGAGGGATCATCCTCTGGCCAAGGCACCGTGTCTTTGTTCTCTGTCTGCGAATCTCTCCTTACTGAGGCCTTGGCTCCACGAGCAGAGCCTGGTACAGGAACGGGCAATATGAATCCTGAAACCTCAATGCACCGAGCAATTTTCATCAGAGGTTTTCACACCTTGCCTTTCTCTGCTCTCTTTTTTCCCCTTATTTCTCCTCAGTTAGAAAGACATGGAAGCAGGTCTCCTGGGCTTTGCTGGGGAGCTCGCCACCACCCCTCGCCTCTCATTGGCACAGGCAGAGCAGCTGATGGGGCTGTGGGGATGCAGCGGCAGCGGAGCTGCAAAACTCTTCTCAGCGCTGGCTGGACTGAGGCAGAGGCCACCAGCCATCTCCCACCCCATCCCCCTGAAATGTCACTTGCTTTTAAATGCACTAGTAGTTTAAAATAAGAATAACCTGCTCCAGGGCTTCTTAAACCATGGAATTAAATATGGTTCTGGTCTCTAGGCAGAGTCTGACTCTTCAATTCTAAATCTGCTCAGCCAAGCGAAATATTGCAGGGGGAAAGAAATCAATATTTCTCAGGCCTGGCACAGAGAGGAAGCTGTCTGTGTGTGGCTGCAGGCATGCAAGTGCAGATGTGCACACACATGAGGCTGCAGTTGGGAGGGTGTCAGAGAAACGCTGCTGAGACCTGGCATGGGGAGAAGGACACGGTGTTTGCAGTGCCAGTGCTGTGTGTGCTGCTCCAGGAGAGGTGTGGGGGTGAGTCCATCCTACTCAGGTGTGTGACACAGCTGGGGTTCCCTCCGTGGGGTTCCCAGCACAGTCTTTTAGAGAAGGAAACACAGTTTTTCTCGTTCCAAGACATGTAATTTAGTGGCCAGTGAGAGGCCGTGAGCTTATTGCAGAGCAGGTGCGCTCCGCCTGTCCTGGTTTCTGGTACCTGGTGTGTGGAGCTGAGCTGTGCAGGAGATGGGGATAACCGGGGGCTCTAGCAGAGTGAAGGATTTTCCCAATGACCGCAGGCCCCATCACTGGAGGATGGAAGTGGTGGAGATAGTGAATGGATGGGGTGCTTTCGCTGTCTACCTCAAGGACTGATCTGGATGCACACGTGCAGCACTGCGTGGCCCGTGGTGGCGTATCCTGGGCACGGCTGTCCTTGTCCACAGTGCTTCTCTTGCCCAGAGGACACAGGCTGTGTGGAGAATGGCCCCTGCTGTCTGCTCTGGGAGCATTGCTGAAGATTCCCATCCTTCCCTTCCCTGCAGAAGGGATGTGTTCCAGGATCAGGATGCTGGAGCTGGGGTTGTAGTTCAGGGGCAGGTGAAGCTGGTTTTGCCGGGTCTGAGTTCTCCAGGTGGTTTCTGTCCAACCTCTCTCCCCTCCGTCACTGCTTCGCAGAGTCCTGATGTTCTCCATCTCTGCTCCTCCATGGTGGGAGGAGGGAGCTGTGCCACCGTGTCGGGATCAGGGGTGGAGGAGGATCTCCATCTGCAGTGGGAAGGACAAATGTTATTGACCTGCTCTGGCATCTGACCAAACCACAGACACTCATCTCTCTCAAAAAGCTTCTCTGATAGCTTAATTTCTTAATTGCTGTCTGTGATCAGGATGTCAGCTCTGGCTCTCCTCCAAGATCTGTCACTTCCAGCAGGCTGGTGCTCACTGCCACCTTGCTTTGGTCACTATTTTCAGCTCACCTGAATAACTGGCTGGAGAGTCTCTCATCTCCCTGCAGGCCACCTCTGCTGCCCCTGAGGGCAGTGGTGAGTACTGAAGGAGTTCAAATTACTGAGGGGTGCCAGTTCAAGGCCTCAGCTCCAAGCCTGTCTTGTGCCTCGGCTAGAAAGCGAGGGTTGGAGCTGAACTGTGTGCTCTGAGGTCCCAGAGAGAGTCAAGCACAGCACTAGAAGAAGTAAAGATGCCTGGTGCTGGGCTCAGGATGGAGAGCCTGGAGAGCGTGGTGTGATGCCTGGGGGTAAGGGGGGACCCAAAGGAGAGCTGCCCTCTGTGGGGTCTGGCACTGGGTGATGGGAATTCCCAGTGGAATTCTCCGGCCATCCAGTTAAAGCAGTGCCATGAACGGGTACTGCAGGAGCTTACACGCTGCAGCACAGCAAGGCTCTGTATCTCAATAAGCAGCACTCCAAGGCAGACCTAAAATAAATATTTGAAGAGGAAATAGTACTCTGTCTTCTGTTGTCTCTCCTCCTTCCTTTTCTCTCTCTCCTCCCTCCCCTTCTCCTGTCTTTCACGTATGACTGAACAGGAGAGTTCATTGTTAAAGGGGATTTGTTTTCTTGAGGGTTTTTTCCCTTTCTCTGCTTCCCCAAGGAGGAAACTCCAGGTGCTGCACTGTTAACAGCCCCACAGAGCAGCAAGGGATGTCTCTGTGCTGAGTTTGTCCGTGCCCAGGATGATGGGTGCTTGTTTTCTTTCTCTGTGCTTAGTTTGTTTGCCAGGATAAAACACAAGTAGACGGCTCTTCCTTTTCCAGGGAACAGATATGATGGGATCAAGCTGCCTGAAGTCTGTAAGTGTGGTTCAGCCCAGCACTGCAGTAGGTTTCCTCATTCTTAGCAGGTCACTTATGCCATGAGGGATACTGCTCCTGGTCCCTGCTCTTGGTGGGAGAGGTTAAAACTGGGCCAGAGAGGAGGCAGCTGGCCTTGTACCTTCCTGGGAAAAGAGGAGTGAGGGACTGCTAAGCTGCGGATGGATGCGAAGGTCAGGGCTCGTAGCACCGCCCGTGCTTCGTGTCAGACAGAAGGTGAGCTGCTGAGGCAGAGGTGGGAAAATGAGCCTCGTGCTTGCTGCTGGCTGCTAGCTGGGCCACCAGAGAGAGGGGAGCCCGTGCCGACGTGGTGCGCACCCCGTGTCAGTTGTACGGGGCTGTCAGTGAAAGTTGGGGTGTTGCGTGCAGAAGTTGGTCCTGGAAAAGCGAATGCAGAGTCAGCCCACGGGCTCTGCGATCTCCCACTCTGCATCTGAGGATCCGTGGGCTGGGAAAGGAGCATTGGCATCATCTAGAGCCCTCCTCCGAGCGTGAAGGGAAGTGTTAGGAGAAATCAACTGTAAAAGTAGAGGTGAAGAGTGGTAGTGAGAAGGGAATGGGGAAGGGAAAGGCTCCAAAGAGGAAATGGGACTAAAAAACGCAGAGGTGGTTTAAGGATATCTGAGACGTCACAGGCAAGGGAGATGGGCTGGGGGAGATGTAACTTTGAGAGAAGTCTTCTCAGACTGGCTGCAAATGTTTGCTAAGCTTCTTGGCTATATTTAGCAGGCTCCGTGCCCTTTGGAGAGTTCTCCAGGCAGATGGCGGAGGAGCGGTTTGCCAAATGGTGGAAGCCGTGTCGGAAGGGGGTGCCCGGCGTTCGGGGAAAGAAGTTTAATGTCAGCTTTGCCCTTACCGCGGCAAAGCCAAGCGGTTCGCTTTGCTGCCTGCTGGACAGGGCTGCCAGATGGCCAAATATTTGCTTATAAATTAGCAATGGGAAACAGGCGATGCAAAGCCCTAAATTGAAGAAACCCAGGGCCTGGATTGGACTCTTCCTCCGGTGCAGGACGGTCTTGGCAGAGCAGGGTTGGGTGGATCCATTGCAGGGGCAGCACAAGGAGATCTCAAAGCCAATGAGCCCGGGCACGGCACTGTCTTCTCTCCCCTCCTCACTGGCACGGTCACGGGCCATTACTCAGGCGTGTGCAGCCTCTGGCTGTGTTTGCTTTAAACCAATATGCAGAGAAAAACAGCTTTTCTCTCTAGGTAAAAAAAAATGCTGCTTGGTCTTGTATCTGTGCAGCATCTCACTGAATGGGATATGACTGGAATGAAATTTCCAGGCACTAATGCAATAGAAGTACTTGTAATTTGTGTGTGTGCCTGTGTGGGCGCAGGCAGTGTACCTGATCTGGTGCTGAGCAGCATTCCATATGGTCCTGCCCTTCTGGAGCTCACCTGTGAAATGGCTTTATGGCACATTTGGGGTGTCTCTGCATCACACCTGAGCTGGGGCTCTGTGCCCAGGGGGAATTGAGAAATGCCAGAAAGATTTTGAGGGTGGATGGGTGGACAGGGACCACAAGGATGTGCACAGAGACTCTCACCAAGGTAGTGCTAATGCTGCCTCTTGCAAGTCCCCCCAAATCACAGGACTGCCCAGCTCCCAGCTCTCTGCACAGCTTCACTCCAGAGGCATAAAATTATTTTAAAAACAGGTAAGTTTTACAATATTGGCTTCGTTTTATTTGCTGGCTGGAGTTGGAGCTGGGTGTTTGCACGTTCCCCGGTGTTCCTGCGCGGGCGGGAGCGCTGGCCTCTCTCCTCTTCCTTTGGTTTCTTATGAAAGCCAAGCTTCCTGTGCTTAACTTGACTCCAGGGGCTGGGGCTTGGAGAAGCTCTACCTCTGTAATGCTGGCAATAAAATCCTAAGTGCTGGCTACGCTGCTGTAAAACTTTTATTGCTGTGGGAAGAGGAACAGCGAATCCTCCTCCTCTCCTTCCGTGCTGCTCCCCAACTCTGGCTCTGCTCGCCCTCCAGGGCTCTGAGCCTTTGTGCCAGGCAGCACTGAGCGCATCCCCTTTCCCTCTGCTCCTGCTCCCTTTGATCCCCTCCCTGTCCTGCATCCCCGTGGCCGGTCTGCTGCTGCTCTGGCCTCGCTGTGCCCCGTGGAGGGTGTGCTCCTGCCCCCATCCTTGTCCCCGTGATGCCGTGTGGCTGCTCAGCTGCACCTCGGCTCTGTCGGCGGCGTGATCCGAAGGAGAGGAACCATAATAGCTCCTTGTGTAGTGAGGCCATCCGTGCGTTTTGCATTTCATGGCGACTGGAAGCGTCGTCTGCCTTCCCACACCATCCCTTACGTATTTATAGATCACAGCGGCATGATCCGTGTGGATGCGATCGTGCATGACGATTTTCTATAAATACAAATGCTCTGTAATTATCGTTAGAACTATTTAGCCCAATTCAAAGGTAGATTAAATAATGAATGTGTGTGTGATATGCCTGTCGACATCAACAAATGGAAAGAGACATCTCTGGATGCATATCTGGAGGTTTCCCTGGTGAAGGAGTTGGGGGAGGAGAGCGGGGAAGGAGCTGAGCTGAGTGTCGCTGGAAGTGCCTCTTTCTCGGGGGTTCAGGCGGTGCCGTGGAGACCGATGGCCGCTCTCGGCTCCGTGGTGGGCTCTTGTGACCAGTGGTTCAGGAGGCAGCGTGCCAAGGGATGGACAAGGAGGATCAGCACGCACAGAAGCCATTGGTATTCACAGCTACCCATGGCTCTGCATCTTTGCCCTCCGCTTTCGCTGCTCTCGGGAGCAAGGGGAGGTAATTTCAGGCTAGACTGCTGATGGAGAGCCGTGGAAGGTGTGTGATAAGGCTCCCCAAGGCCTCTGGCCCCTTGTTTCCTGTGGTAATTGATTTCCTCTGAGGCCATGCATGCCCTGGCATGTTTCCCTTCCTGCTGGTCTCTCGCTGGCCACAAGCTGGTCCACAGCAGAGCCCTGTGAGGACACTGGCTCTCTCCCCTCCTGTGGCTCCTGCCCCTGCCACCCCTTGGAAAAAGGAAGGAGGGGAGCTTTAGAGCCCTTGAGCGGGACCAGTCTCCTGCCTGGCTCTTGCTGAAGGATGGATGTGGCTTTATTAGCATCCCAAAGGGGTGCAGCAGGGCAGGACTGACACGCTTGGGAAGAGCAGTGGCGTTTAAAGGAGAGGATGGATGTGTGGGAGCCCCTAAACGCTGTGTGTGCCCCAGGAGGGGAGTTTGCAAAGCCGATGGAAGGACGAGGAACAGTCAGCGCTGCCTGTAACACAGGAACCTGTGTCTCCTTGCCTTTTCCCTCTCCCAGGCGCAGTGAAGCCTCAGCTCACAGGTTACAGCTCTATTAGCTCCTGCGTGGCTGTGCCGGGTCTCAGCTCTCCCCCAGTTCCATGTCACATCATGGGCTGCTCCCCTGCCCCGGGGACAGCGGCGTCGGGAGCGTCAAGGGAAGCGGGGCTGGGAGGAAGGGCTCCATCACAGTAACTAATAACTGTGTGCTGACAAATTGAATTATACCTTTTCCAGTTGCCTGCACTATTGATCAGAGAAAAGGTTTGTGGTTTTGTTAGGCTATTTTTTTTTTCTTTTTCCTTTTAAGTTACAGTTGCAATGTCCTGGGGGCTTATAATGAACTAAATAAGGTCAGGTTAGCAGAAGAATCAAATATGCTCTGGCAGCAGAAGCGTGGGCTTTTCCTGGTGACTCTGAGTGGAGAGGAAAGCAGCAGCAGCTCCTGCTCTTCCATGCCCTGGTGCATGGGGGTGTCCTGCCCCAGCCTCCTGCTCCCTGGAGGGCTGCTTGGAAAAGGGGTGATGTGGGTGGCTGTGCTTGGCCTGATCCCGAGCAGCGTGGCAGGAGCTGGGTGGGAACGGAGGCTCACCAGGTCTATGTCACCAGCCCCAGGTTGTGCCAAACTGTGCTGCCCTGGCAGCTTGAGCGGCTCCTGCCCTGCCTGGGGGGTTGTGGAGAGAGGCAGGAGATGCACGGTGGGACACAAGGAGCCAGGACGTGGCCAGACACAGCACTTGCCCAGGAGCTCTCTGTGGGGTCCCTGCCTGGGGAAGCTGATGGTGTTTGGTTCTTTGCTCCAGAGCCGAGATCCTGCTGTGAACTCAATTAAAGCTGTGTTGGGGAAAGGGGGAATAAATTACCCAGATGAAAAGGATGAGTAAAAAAACCATGTGCAGAGAAATGCCAGCCCACCTTTGAAAGGCTTTATTGAACTCGGACATGTGTCACCTTGGCAGCAGAAGCTGCAGGGAGAGGGGAGCACTCCCCGGTGTCCTCCTTTGTGTCCCCACTCCTGGGCTGGGACTGGAGCAGGACGGGGCCGTTGCAGGAGGAGCAGAGGGTCGAGGTAACCTGTCGGTGCCAGGACAGAGATGAGGCTGGAAGCTGCTCTCAGGTGAAGGTTTGCAGAGGTAACAGTGTCTGTCTCAGAGGGAAGGGCAGCTGCAGGTCCAGCGTCTCCAGCAGCTTGTGTGTCCCATGCTGTTTAACCTGCTGCTCCCAAAGACGAATCCAGGGGATGTGCAGTGCCGTGGCCAGCTCCACAGCCCTGGGGCTGTGCTCAGGCTTGGCCTCGGGTCACCTCTCAGTGAGCAGTAGAAGTAGGGACATTCGCATCTTGTTTTTGTGTAACTCTGTTTACGAAGACCTGGATTGAAATCTCGGCTGCCCCGGGGTGGATCTGGATGCTCTCCAGAGCTGTCTGTGTGCTGGCAGAGCTGCCGTGCTCCACACAGCGGGTTTTCCCACTTTGCACATAAGTCCTGTCCCTGGTGACCCAGGAGCCCCAGGCTTTGGAAGCAAAGGCTCTGCCAGGGCCAGTTCCCAGCCTGCCCCGTGTCTCTCCTGCTGCACTGGGACTCTCTTCTCTTCTGGACCTCCCCATACAAAAGTCACCGATTACAGGCAAGGACCAACGAGCTGTCATCACTTGTCTCAGTGTATTGGGCCTTGGTGGAGGAAGAGTGGCTGGAGAGCTGGGTCCCATCCTGCTTGGTGTCCCCCAAGACCTGCCAAGGTGTGACCATCAGCTGGGGATGCTCTCTGGACGCAGACCTCATGTTTCTGCTTTTAATTGCAACCTTCCTCCTCCCGCACTGCCTTGCTTGAGAGTCCGGCCACATCGGTTCGGGATTAACATTCCTGGCACAGCGTAACTCCATCACCATTTCTATTAAACTCATTTGCTATCTAAAGGAATTCATTTTCCACTTTGTTTGCCCATGAGGAAAAAAAAAAAGCCCTCTGAGCTGAGGCCCAGTGTTTGAGAAGGTGGCGGGGGGGAGCAGGGTGCCACGTCCCCTCCTTCAGCTGGGAGGAGGGATGGCATTCCCACCATCCATACCAGAAGACACCCACCTCTGTGCTTCCACCATGCTCTTGGAAGGAGGAGCTGCCCGTTGCTGGTACCAAGGCTAGTGCTTGCTTTCTGAAACAAATGATACTCTTTCACCTCAGGATGAGTCTTTGCAAAATCAAATTGTCCCCTTTTCATCAGGGATATCCCTGGACTTCAGGGAACTCTACCCCCTTCCAAAAATCAGGTTTCATTGGAGTCTACAGCAAGTTCAGGGAAGGTAGAGCCATGTTGGGTTCTCTCTGCCTGCTGCCTCTTCTCCTTGTGTGCCACGTCATTCAGTCAGTTGCTTTGCAACAGGCTCTGGAGCTGGATTCCTGCCCCTGCCTGGGATTTGGGGCCAGTCTGTGTATTTGAGTGCATGAGGGAGGAGGAAAACAAGGGTACAGGGGTGCCAGAGGGAGAAGCACGTGTGTCTGTAGCATGTGAGGAAACCTCTTACGTGTGGGCATCCCCCCCAGGAATTGTGGGGCTCCTGTTGGCAGCCCTCCCATGGATTATCACCTCCAGTATGGGCTCCTCCTGCCCAGAAAAAGGAGGGAGATGCTCTGCAGCCCTCTGCGCCTCTGCTTTCAAGGTCGGAGGCTGCTGATAATTGATCTACAGCCTTACTATAAATCTGGTGCCGAGGGGAACCTTCCCTGCTGCCTCTAGACAGCAGCATCCATCCTGCACGGCTTGGCCAGCCCAGCACCCGCAAGCGAAGGGGGGCTTTAATCACTCCCTGCCTCTGCCGGGCAGCATTCGGGTTTGCAGCTGGCCTTGCTGGCTCCCAGCTCTGCCAACACCCCCTGTGCTGCTCGTGGAGGTTCCTCCTGCGGTCAGTGAACCCCTGCCAGGGTCTGCAGCAGCAGGGCAGGAGAGTAGAGGAGCTGACGTGGGATCTGGGGAGCAACTGCTGGGGCCAAGTGGTGGATTTAGCGAGTTTGGGATATCCAGCACGGCTTTGAGTGCCCCACAGGACCCAGTGTTCAGGGTAATCTCCCAGCAGATGGGAAATCTGGCTCCAAGGCAGGCAGAGGAGGAGTTGGAATCCAGCTTCCTGGGGAGCCTGTGGAGCCATGTGTTGTGGGGGAAGAAGGAAGGTGATGATGGGGGCCACCAGCTGCGGAGCACTGGGCCACCCTCCTCACCTGGTGGCCACCAGCTGGATGTCAGGCCGGCCTGTGGCTGTGATCCCTCTGCCTGATGGACTGCCGTGGTCAGAGCCATCGAGGCTGCTGTTGGCACGCGAGCTCCTGGGTGTAGATCACAAATTGAATTGGAGCCCCTGGAAAATGACAGCCCTTCGTAACTGCTGAACGTTTCCCTTCATCATCATCATTTGCAGCTAAACTGCAGCTCTGTCAGGGATCACAGCGGCTTTCAGCCCGGAGCTGAGCTGGTTTTGAGCCCTCCTCACCCGCCGTGGGCAAAGCTCTGCTGTCCCTGTCCCTTCCCATGGGATCAGCCCTGTTCCCAGGGTATATCCTGCTTCACCCGGAGAGAAACCAGTTTCCCTCTCACAAATCCTTTCTCAGTGGCTGGTACTAATGGACAAGAGAAGTAATCAAGCCGGTTTAACCCCCCTGCTACCTGAGACTCTCCTGCAAAGCTCGTTAATGAGCCAGCTCGGGTTGTGCTAATTACCTAACCCTGGCAGGCCGGCGAGAGCACCAGGAGTTAACTAACACTCAATTAACCCCTGGTTGCTCGTGATGATTTCCCCTGTTCACAGCAGCTTTCAGAAAGTCAACAAGGAAACAGTGGTAGGCAGGAGGCAGATGAGCCTCTTGTGCAGCTGGGGAGGTGACAGCCTTCCTGTGTGGCTTGGGAGCCACAAAGCCAAGGGACCCCAGGCCACACAACTGAGCTCTTCAGCTGCTCTCGCCTGGTGATTTGGGGCACCTTGGAGCCTCTCTTTGAGTCAGGAGCGGATGCAGGGAGCATCCAGCCCTGGTGCAAGGGACCAGAGCAGATGGGATGGAGGAGCCAGGAGGGCTTGAGGTGATCAGGAAGGTCCTTCACCAGAACACAGACCCCATCCCGTGGGTCTCTGGGAGCTTTTGGCCACGGTGTATCTCATGCCAGCCAACCTGCAGGCTCCCAAGACACCTTGGCTGCAGGGCTCAGATGTGTGAGGGTTGGAGCCACCCCAGCCCCTTGCACCCCACAGGCTGTGCAGAGGGGCTGGATTCCTGAGCTGCTGCCCAGAATGTGCCCTGCAGTTGCTATGGTGACATTGCCATTTCTTACCTCACTGGGGGAAAAAAAGCCTCCAAACATTTAATTCTGCAGCCCACCTGGGAGCCTTTTAAACTCCCCATTCGGTGTTTGACATGTAATAATTTTTCTGCTTTTAAGATTATCCTAAAATGCTCATTCTCTTTTTCTCTCTCAAAATCTCAGCAGTGGAGCCTCAGAAAGAAATCAGCATAAAAAATACCAATACAAGTTTCAAATGCCAATTTGTCACCATCACCGGGAACAGGCAGTGACAGGCAGGGAAGGGAGACACAGCAGAGTGAGTCAGGGCTGACAGCGCCGGCACGCTCCAGCCACTGCTGACCGGCTCCCGTGGGAGATGCCAGGTGGAGAGCTGAGCCCACGGATGAGAGGGGAGAGGAGGCGGTGGGTGGAAGCTCGGAATTTGGGGAGGAGAGCTGGTCCTGGCTGGTAGCAAGGAGGGCTTTGATCTGCTGCCCCACATACGCAGTGGTATCGTTGCTCAAGAGAGTCGTCGACACAAAAAGGAAAAGAAGATAAAACCTCCCCGAAGAAACCAAATTAAGATTTGGCTCAATTCCCCGGGTCTGCCTCGTGCTCCCAGGTGACCTGGGATCCCCCCGGATTTCCCGGATGGTGCGGGGGAGCAGAGCCCAGCCCTGCCAGGCTCCCAACCTTGACGTGCAAATAAATATAGTCAAAACTGTCAGGCGCCGGGTGCTGCGGTGCCAGGAGGCACTTGGGTACCACCAGCGGGACCCCATCATATGGCTGTTCATGCTTGGGTATCCACACACCTTCCCAAGCAGATGGTCTGCTCCACAGCACCGGGATCCAGCAAGCCTGTGGAGCAATTTAATCTCCAGAAATAATTTAATATGGCTTCCTCCAGAGTATGGTGGTTTGGGGTTTTTTTCCCTGACCAGCCATAGAATAATTTAATCCTGCCTTCCGTGTGAAGGTCTATTTTGAGCTTGCCACCTGCAGAGTGTTTTAATCCCACAACTCACAAAGTAATTCAATCCTCTCCCTTGGTGAGTAATTTAATCCTCTAATTCCAGGGTAATTTAATCCCCTCCCTGGGGAATAATGGAATAATTTGATCCTCCATTTCCAGAGTAATATGATCCTCTACCTGAGAAGCTCAAAACTTCAAAACCAGCCACCTGCCTATCTGCAGGCACTGCCATCCCTGCAAAACGCTCCCTGCCAGGTGGGGATCTGGGTGTTCTTCCAGCGAATCCATCCCCACGCTGGCCAGGGTAATCCATGCAGGTCCAGAATGGGTTTGGCACTGCCTGACCCTGGGGCACTTGAGGCTGGATGTGTGCGATCGCTTCATTTAAATTCCTCAACCAATTAATCCATTTGCTGATGAATTAGTTTTAAACTGGGTCGGTGCCGTGGTTGTTAAAGCAGGGCAGCCTTTGCCCCCGCTCCAGGGGGCTGCTGGCGTACGGGGAGGGCTCCTGTGGGCTTGTTTTGGTCCGAGTGCTCAGTTCTACGTATAAGTATATATACACACCACACACACATATATGTATGTGCATTGTCTTCCCATTTACCTGGAAGGGTAGTGCTGTGTCCCCTCACGTAGCATCATCTCCACCAGGACTGGCCATTGAAATGTGTTAACCTCAGGTGCCGTTCAGTCAGGACCCCCTTGCACTGAGGGTCTGCAAGCAAGATCCCAGCATCCGACTCCCCCCGAGGAGCTGGGAGCATGGCAGGGCCGTGGAGACCACCTGCTCCTGGAGCTGAGCATCCCTGCCCTGCCACAGCATCCCGGGCACGTTCGTGTCCTCTGTCCACTCTCCCAGGGCCTTTGGGCATGTCACATGCCACCTCCACTGTGGAATTCCACCTTCAAGGCAATGGAGACTCCCTGTGGAGTGGCAGGAGAGAGAGATTTGCTGCAGGAGCCTGGCTGGTTTACACCTCTTCCCCCTCATTTCTGCTTAGCAAAGGCTCAATAGGAGAAAGAGTTTCCTCAGCCTAGATGTTAAAAAGAGAAATCCCAATAATGATAGTGTCCATTTCCATGCAGAGGAGGATCTGTGGAGTACGCAGAACAGAAATATTTCCCTGTCCCTCTAAAGACTGCAGCAGTTTGTACTCAGGAGAGGGATTAGCATACTAGAAAGAAAATAACACCCTGAGAAACACTTGTGGGAGAGGAGAAAGAGGGAGCAGGGCAGGAGGAGAGACTTGCAAAGAGGCTCTGTTGAGGCCATGTTGGCCCCAAGTTTGGGATGCCAAGGGACAGAGGGGAAGGTGTCCCACCGTGGCAGAGGGGGATGGGGTTGGAGTCCATCCCCTGCCTGGGGAGTCCCCAAATCAGGCAGCCCCACCCACCCTCTGTGGGGCCCTTTGCACAGGGTAGTCTGTCCTGCATCACCTGTCACATCCCCAGGGAAAAGTGATGAGGCTGAGACCGTGATTATTCCTTTTGTTTAATCCCACTGTCAAGTTAGTGCTTAAATCTTGGAAGCCAAAGGAGAGGCAAGTGGCTTGGAGGACCAGGGCCAACTTCCATCACTGTTACTCCCATCTGTAAAGTGCTGAAATTACCATCCAGTTCCCCCCACCTTGCTGTGGCCCCCTGGGACCACCCCATCAGCCGCCACAGCTCTCTGCAACCTCCCTCTGGGGCTGCACTGGGCTCAGAGGTGCCAGCAGTAATTGTCTTTCCTAGGGACAGAGAATTCGAACAAAAATCCTTGCCTGGGCTAAACAGAAATCATTGCTCGTTCTACCGCATGCTTTATATGCCCTGGTCCTGCCCGGGACTGCTAAAATTCTGCTTTTAAAACTCTGCTTTGTACAAAAGTCTGTCCTGGATATGTCATCTTGCATTCTAACGTGATATATTAGACAAATAATTCTTTATGTGCAAAGCGTTCCTAAGTACCTGCAGGCCAGAGGGAAGAGAGGGGCTTGAATATCTTTAAAAATCCCATTCTAAATGTTTCCACTTCCAAGCCTCCTCTGCAAATTCTGCTCCGTGCCACATCTCGTGCCCAAAAGTCAGCTCTGCCGGTGCCTTCTGTGTCACGCTGATGCCACGTGGCCAATGCTCTGTGGGGCAAATGGTGGGCTTGTGCTGGCTGTGCTGTGTCTCCCAGATGTTGTAGCTTTCTGTTGGAGTGGGGGAAGAGAGCAGGAGAAAAGTCTTTCCCTGTACTCCTTGAAATGTGAGCCGCTCTCTTTAACCAGTCTTGGTGTTCACTCACCTCCCTTCCCCTCTAATGAGTCGGTTTTTGTTCTCCCGTATCACGTCTGGATGCACATTGCGGGTAATTGATGGACAGGACCCGACCTCTGAAAGCTATCAACGTAGCCGCTGTGAAATCACACGTCCAAATATGTTTATCTTCCCAGCTTTTTGGGCCCGAGTGCTCTTGGACACGGATTTCTGTACTTCAAGAAGGAGAGCAAATTTCCTTCAAAATGTCAGCGTAGAAATGAAAGATAAAAGGGAAGACACAGAGGCTGCTTAAACTTTGCATTCACGGCAAAGCAGAGCGATGTGGCTCAGAGGGAAGGAACTGGAGCTCAGCCATGGGCAGGCCATTTCGGGGAGGCTGGTGGTGCCTCAGGGGTCCGAATGCTGCCCTGTGATGGGTGCACTTCCAACGGTGACTTCCAGCCAGCATTGGTGTGCAAACCACCTGTTCTTCTGCACCTGTTTTCCCCAGGAACCATCCCAGCGGATTGGAGTCTGGGTGTCCTTTCCCACCTGAGCTGAACTGGTGTTCGGCACAGGTGGGTCCCTGGGGTCACACCGTGTATCCACCCCAGCGCTGGGGGAGGTCTGCACTCACCTGGTGTTGCTCTAGTATGTGAGGGAGCAGCCCTGGCTGCTCTGAGCCTCTTTGCTCTGCCAATACCGGGACAGGGCTGTCCTATGGCTGCAGCCACTGGGAGTGGCAGGCAGTGGCCCCATGGCGATGGGCTCACGTCTGTGCAGGTACACTCTGCCTGCCCTCGGCGTGCCTTTTGAGTGCTCTGTGAGTAATTCTCGATGGCAGGAATCACTCTTCACACAAGCACCTCTCCAAAGCAGCAGCAGATGTTCGACGTTCCTCCTCGGTCCCTCCCTGAGCCGTGGGCATGGGAGGAAAGCAGCCGAGCTGCAGCCAGGGAGCTGGATTTCCCTGACCGGCAAGGAGGATGGAGACCATTCCTGCCAGCTGGGCACAGCCATCCTCTCCTGTTCAGACCCTGGTGGGGCTGCCCACGACCACCACGGGGGCGTTTCAGGGAAAGCACGAGCCCTCCCCCGTTGCAGCCGGAGCGGCCGCAGCGTGCTCCCTGCGCGCTGCTGATTGACAGCCAAGACGCACGGCCGCACATCTTGTTTTCAGCAATCTGGGTGTTTGTGTTGGCAGAGCCTGGTTCACGCTCACGACAGGAGCTGCCTCTCACTGTCAGCAGCAGCTCTGCCGTCGCTGAGCCTGTGCACACCCACCTCTTCCCTGGGGTTGCCGGCGGCTCCACCAGCCTCTGCTCCTGGCACCTCTCGCGTGGCCGCCTGCGGCCATGGCGCTGGCAGGCACCTGCTCCCTGCCCTCCTGCAAGCACAGATTTTGCCCTTCTTTTGATGTAGCCCTGTTGCTCACCCTCCCCCAGCCATCATCCCTCTCCCACTGTCCCGGGGAACTTCTCATGCACCAGGATCAAGGCTTAGTCTGCTTCCAACTTCCCTCCTGAAGTCGTCTGCTTTAAATACCGGCAGCGGGTGAAGTGAGGAACCCTTATGGGTTTGCTGCAGAGCTCCTTGGGGATGGTGTAGTTTGTGCTAAGCAAGAGCTGGGAGTATAGGCTGAGAGTGGTCCCTCTGGGCTCTCATCTCTCTGTCTCCAGCCTTCTTTTCTTGAGGAGCTCTGTGGGATGAGGATGAGCTACCGGAGCAGGTCCATGGTGGGATGCGGGTGGCAGCAGAGCCAGGGCCCTGCTCGGAGCAGTGCTGCCCGCCCAGCCCATCAGCTGCAGCCTGTCAGTCCTGCTTACACTCCCAGAAACTCTCCAGGAGCTCTGAGGCTGCACCAACTGTGGCTGCAACCCCTGGGATGGGGCTGCCTGCCCAGGCTTCTGCTGCACTTCTGTCTGGGCTGCATTTAGTTGTTTCCAGTGTGGAATGCAGGTGCTGGATGTGAGCTGGACCTACTGAGCTGCAGCCACTGTCCCACCCCATGCGAAGAGTGCAGGTCCCCAGCCTTGCCGTGGCTCCTGGCTATGCAGCCCCATGTCCATCCCTTGCAGTGCCCTGTCCTCCTGTTGCGCTGTCACCAGGAGATCCCACCGCGGGGCCAGCGAGCCCTCAGCCTGCCAGCAGGACTCGGCTCTGCCCGCTGCTGCCATGCAGGGACCTGACAGCGGCACGGGGTGAGAGCCTTGTGCCTCTGCCTTGGGATGACAGATGCTGCCGTGCCCCGGCGAAGCTTCCAGGCTCTGCCTGAGAGTGGTCGGGAGTGGAAGGAGCTCTTGCCTGGCATAGCCAGGGAAGGGAGGTGAGGAGAAAGAGGAGGGCGAGCTGGAGCACGGGTGCATCTGGGGACATGAGCTCGGCAGCAGGGCTGCGGGGAGGGGAGCGCGCGGGAGAGGAGCCTGGGCTCAGGTGTGTGCGTGTGTGCACACAGAGGTCGTGTGCTCATTGCCTGACAACATGTCCATATAGCAGAATCACCTCTGACCACCTCAAAATCACCCTCCCCGTCCCAGGGACCGCAAATAATACTGAGACATCTGTAGAGGCTTCGTGACTCAAATGAGAGCCTGGTTGCCAACCTACTCCTCTCCGTCTTTCCTACTAGTGCTAAAAAAACTCAGAGAGGGTTTTGCAGCCCTAAATCCGGCTCCAGGCCCATTTGCAGCCCACTAGCAGAGTATTAGGCTGGGGCACTTGGTCTGCAAAGGTCGGGGCTGCAGGAAGGAAGCTTTGAGCCACCTCTGAGACCTCTCAGTAGCCCCAGTGCACCTTTTAGTTCTGTCATCAGACATGAATCCAAAAAGGCACCTTTTTGATGGAGAAGTGTAAATAGAAATAGACTTTTGGAAGTCCTCACTTCTGTGGAAGTGAGGACAAGCCACATTTCATCCCACCCTCCCTGGAGCTCTGGAAGCCTCTTGTGCTGCCAGCGCAGCTCTTGCACAGGTAGCCCCTCTTGGGAGGCATGTACCCTCCTCTAGCAGATGCATTTACCACAGTGTGAAGCGCAAACTTGTCTTCTCCACGTGTGACTCCAGGCTGTATTGTAGATTAAAAGATTTGTCTTTCTGCTTTATCCAGCAGGTGGGTCTCTGGTGGCTGTTTCAATACCATTCCTGCATGGGCTCTGGGATGTCTGTGCTGAGGTTCTTGGTAAACTCAATTACGCCGTGGTAATAGCATGGTATTGACTCAGGAGCCTCAGCAACACAGGACTCTTGCCGTTTATTAGTTGTTTAATTATATGGCACATCAGGCCAAAATAATGTCATTAGCTAATTAGCCCATGTTGGGGGTATTTGTAATTTTTCTTAAATGAATGTTAACATCAGTGAAAGGTGCCAGCTGGTAGCCCAAGAGTCAGGGCTCCTTTGGTGCACAGAGCAGGTTGAGGCCAATTCCAGCCTAGATGCTCCTTCATGTGTCCCATGGGCACGGGTCCCCTGCCACCTCTAGGGACAAGTTATCCCTCTTCAAGGGTTTGGGTGAGTTACTACTAACAGCACCTTCTCACAACGTCACTGGGACCCCCAGCACCCTCCATAGAGCTCACCGTGGGCACGGCTGGGCCAAGCCCACGTCCAGGGGTTATTCAATAGCAGCATTTTCAGGATTTGAGGAGCAGTTCAGTGGCATTGAAAGGCACAGCTCTCCGGGGCTGTCACACGGCTCAGCCCGGACACTGACCGTGTGCTGCCAGAGCCACTGTGAGTCACTGCCCCCGTGTCTGACACCAGCTACGCACCGCTGAGCACACTGAGAGAGGGAAGCCAATGGCACGTGCTGCACTTGTAACCCACCAGAGGGGGTGACAGCAGCACAGCCGTAGGGCTGAACCTTATTACGGCACCCCCGGTGCTCTCCTGCTGCCTGCTTGGCCCAGGAATCCACCCAGTTACTCAGCGATGCCTCATTCTCCTCTGCCGGAGGGGCTGGGAAAGGCAGAGCCCGTGTGTCCCGTGCAGGAGATGCTGCCAGGACTGCCGTGACTGCCAGCACACTCCCCATCCCCGTTCCTGTGTGCAGACTCCAGTACGGACTTCCCTGCATTCCCAGACTCCAATATGGAAGCTTTTGGACTGGGGCTGTGTGCTGGGGGTCAGTCTGCCATGGGATCTGCTCCTCATGTCACCCTGGTGACGGGGCACAAAGCAGCAACATCCCAGTGGCTCACCTGGAGGTGGATGCAGGCTGCTGGCATGGAGATGGGGTGTGTTAATCCTGTGGGATAAATCCCGTGGGATTAGGAGTTCTACAAGACAGCTCTGGCTGTCTCCCTGTGGTTTCTGTGGCTTTTCGAGGAGGAGGCAGCATTGCCACGTGGGAGCATTCTGGGCAGGATGCTGCAGGATGTCCATCAGGGATATTGTTATCATTAGCATTTCTTGGCTGCTCTATCCCACCAGCACCAAAGGTTTTCAGCGTGATGACTCCTGACTTAAGGTTAGTCCTTCAGCTGGCTGCTTTGGGCCTGCAATTCCCAGTTGTGTTGCCCCCACAAAATTCTTACCATTATTTAACCCAAACAGGTCAGCTCCATGCTTTACAAAATGCATTTGCTGATCCCGAAGATTTCTAAATGTCTTTCAATCTGGCTGGGTCCATTCCAAACTCTGAAAAATTGCAGGCCCCTGCAGATGCTTTCGTGTCCTTGAGGACAAGTTCTGCTGACTGGAGAACCTCCCTGGGGAGCTCACACACTTCTGAGAGGTTCAAGAGTCCATAGCAAATAACTCCAAAATTAACCATGCAGGCCTCCCCCAAGTCCTCAAAGGCACAAGTTCAGATGAATAAAATAAATTTGGAGTTAATAGACCACACTGAATTTGAAATATGACATTTCAGAAAGGGGAGGGGCAGTAGAAGACTTGTCCAATAGTTAGAAATTTTCCCTCTTTCAAACCTTCTTATCTCCCCAGTGCCTTAGCTGCTTAATTGGAGACTCTCTCCAATAATTCTATTCCAGAGTAGAGAATTCTTTGGTGGACAGATTTTTTTTTTTTTTTTTAAATAAAGACACATTAGGGGAAAACAAAACTGGGCTTGTAAGGAGGATGAGTTACATCCTCCTGTTGGCCATTGCTAGTGTGGTTCCACAGCACTGCTGTGAGATAATCACCCATTCTCCCATGCTCTGCCGCTCACCTTAATAACTCTCCCAGGATTTGATGTAATGGTTTACATAACCTTTCTGAAGCATCCTGAATTCTGATGCACCCAGCACTTAAATGTGACATTGAGTCAACTCTGAAGTACTTTACAGCTGGGTGATGCTGCTTGGGGCTACGGCAGACGATGAATGGAAAAGTTTCACTTACCAGGATGAACTTTTTACCAGCTGAGCCGTGTGTCTGGAAGGAATCTCAGGGTCTCAGATCCTGAGCTGGCGGCCGGGTTTGTCTCCCTGTGCCGCCTGTGGATGCGTGTAGCACCAGGGTTGATCCAGGGCAGCAACTATGGACTTGAGTTCCTGTTACCTGTCTGCGTGTGGCCTCTCTGTAGGTGCCTGCCTTGGAGCCCACTGGCTGGATGACATTTACAGTCAGCGGGGAGAAAAAAGGCACGTCCAGGCAAAATTCATCTGACCTTTCTCAGGCAGCCACCTCAGAACGAGATTAATCCTGCCCCTGAGAGGCCTTTTCTCTCCATTAGCCATACAGGAGTTCATCCAGCTTGTCCATGGGTGGAGGCTGTGTTTGGGCAGATGTATCCCCCTGGATCCCTGCTGGGCTGCAGGATTTGCGCGTGGCCAGGGAAGATGCTTTGCTCCCTCCTGGGGCAGCGTGCAGAGTGCAGGTGTGGGAGATGGGCAGCCCTGCTTCCCCCCAGCACCCTCCCCAGCTGGGGCTCTGGCACGTGGCATTCGCCAGCCCAACCGAAGGCACAGGCTCAGAGGGCAGGGATAAAGATAGGCATTTTCTGATATCTGGGGCTGATTCTGCTGTCTTCAAAATCCCGCAGTAATTGCTGGTGTTGACTATATATGTAAATCGGTATCTATAATAGTCTCTCTCATACATGTCTGTGTATATATATCCGCAGGCACACGTAGATGTGTGTATATCTAACATATGTGCTCTCAGCCCACACAACATATGGGGCTCTGAATGCCACCGGAGCGTGCGCGCTCCTCGCTCCCGGCTCGCGTGGCACCCACGGAGCGGGGCGGGGTGATGTCCCTGCCTGTGCCAGCCTCACCGCTCATCGTGACCTGCCATTGCCCTCCCGATCCTTCCCGGTGGGATTTTGATCCTGGCCAGCGTGGACGTGGTCCTGGCTGTCACCACTGTCCCCCAAAAGGCGTGTGGGGTGGTGGCACCTTCCTGTGCTCCCCAGGTTTTCAGGGTTTGGTCTTTGCTGGGAGAAGGCCAAGGCTTGTGAGGAGCCTTGCACAGCTCCCAGTGCAGGTGGCTGCAATGGGATGTAGCAGGCTCCTGGTGCTTCGCTGTGGCTCGTTCATTAGTTCATGTGTCTTAATAAATCGCGGTTGGCCCTCTGCCAGCAGGGAATAACTCAGGCTGGGTTGCGGGGGAAGCACCTTGAGAATGCGAAAGCGACTGTGCAAAGCACAGCTGTGCCCCAGGCACACACGGGAACCTAGCCCAAAGCCCTTGGGGCTTGTGCTACTCCAGATTCTGGGCCAAAAGCACTCAGAGAAGGGGCTTTTGGCTGTACCTTTCACCCTGGGGTGAGATGTGGCTGCAGGGTGTCCCCGGGCCAGCGTCCAGCACAAGTGTCCATGACACGTTGCTCCGGGTCTGCAGGGAGAGCAGGCTCTCCAGGGTGCTATCCAACACTCCAATCCCACAGCAGCTGGAGGTGCTGCCTGACCCTTTTCCCCGTCTCCCAGCTCTGTCTTTTGCCAGTGTGAGTACCTCTATCAGACACTGAGCACAGCCCCAGTCCTGTGATGCAGGTCCTGCTACCACGGCTGATCACAGTGAAGCAACATGATTTAATTTTGTCATTTCCAGCCCTGGCATATTCACAGAATCACAGAATATTCAGAATTAGTCCAGAGGAACAGAGCTGAGGGAAGCAAGGGTCTGCAGGAGTATGGAGATGGGGAGGGAGAGCACACCCAGCTGAGGGGTGGTCTCTGTACTGGCTGTGAGCTGAGCACGTCCTGCCAAAGCGCAGGAAGCAGAGCAGGTAAAGGAGGAGAGGGCAGGTGTAAGAAAATTCAGGTGTGCAGCTGGGAAAGAGCCTTGCCATAAGAGAGCTGTTGGTGTCGACGATGTTGGTAGTGTCACTGATGGAGAAATTCAATCACTTCCAATGAGGGAAAAATAATTGTCTTTCGAGGTACAGTAGGTTGTTGTCATTTTCCTATGACACACTCCATCAACTTTCAATTTCTAGTACAAAAGCCCTTCGTTCTTGCTCGGGTCTCTCTAATCCATTGCAGTGAGCACTCATGGCAGACATGGCATAGGCTGGGGGAGTCGTTTGGGAACAGATTGGTCCAAATTGTACCAAACTGAGAGGAACACCCAGACCCTGCTGGGCGCAGAGGGTGCCAGACGGGGGAAACCAACTTGGGTCAGCAGTCAGTGAAATATCTCATCCCCTCGAGCCTCAGGTTCTGGAAAACAAGGAAAACAAAATGGTGAGAGGCTCACGCAGCTTGGGTAGAGGGGCTTGGGGTGACCTCTGGCACCGGGATCCCAGGCAGGTTTGGCACAGGGAGGCTCAAACCCCTCTGGGGCTGGAGGATGCAGGTTCAGCGCCATCCTCCCCTCTGGTATCGGTGGTGGCAGAGAGGAGAGGAAGGCGAGAGTGCCCAGCAATGATTTGGAGCAGAGGTGTGTGTGCAGGAAAGCCAGAGCTTGGCACTTCCCTGCCACTAGGTGAAATAAGAGGTGATTAGGAAAATACCCCAGCAGCATCCCAGCCACAGAGCCTTCTCCTCTAGCACTGGAAGAGGAAATATGTATTTAAAACCACTGTTCTAACGGAGAGAGGTAATGATGTGTTTCAAGGCAGAGCTGGTATCATTCATAAAGCCCGTGCTGCTTAATTACATCTGCCCCATTTAGGAGAAAAATGATTTCCCAGTGAGTTTCTGGTTTGTTTTCCCTCTGTCCCGCTGCATCTCACCATGGCTCCAGCTGTTTGTCAGGCTCTTCAGGATGTCTGTCTCCAACCACAGCTTGAGGCTGGCTGCCAGCCCCAGGGACTGAGGACTGTCACTGTCACCCAGTGCCAGCCACCCAGAGAGACCCCAGAGCTCAGGGTGGGCAGAGCCGAGGTGATGCCCTCCTACACTGACCCAGGGTGGGGTAGCAGGGTAAGTCCCTTGTTCTTACGGGACAGTAGTCAAGACTAGTTGACCCAGAGCCACAGAATCACAAAATATGCTGAGTTGAGAGGGGGCCACAAGGATCATCGAGTCCAACTGCTGGCCCTGCACAGGACCATCCCCAGGAGTCACACCACGTGCCCGGGAGTGTTGTCCAAATGCTTCCTGAACTCTGTCAGGCTTGGTGCTGTGACCACTTCCCTGGGGAGCCCGTACCAGCGCCCAGCCACCCTCTGGGTGAAGAACTTTGTCCTGATGTCCAGCCTAACCCCCTGCTGCTAGGCACACAGCCCTGCTGTCCTTGCTGGGGACTCTCTGGGGACGCCAGTATTTTCCTGGCAGGCTCTGGCACGCTGCTGTTCGCGGGTACCTGCGCCTGCTGCCGGTTCCACTGCCCTCCGGCCCCGCAAGCTGGGGCTCTTCCTTCCAGAGAAGAGCTTTTCGTGCTGCTTTTAAGCAGCCTTAGCCTGTGGTGCTTTCCTTTCGCCTGTCAGCTCTAGCCTGACGTTATTTGGGTAGAAACAGAGGGGTGGGAGTGTAGAGAAGCAAAATGGTGGCTTTTTTTTATTTCTTGCATTCATAAGACATTTCAAGTGACACACAGAGACAATAACGTATCACTCAGCTCGAGTACAGCTTGAATGGTTTAAAAATACGCTTCTGAACTTTCCACCCCTATTCATGCACAGGCACCATCCCTTTGGGGTCTGCACTTTGGCAAGAACAAGCAAGGAGTTAAGCAGCTCGGCAAGACGAGCTATTTATGGATGTTGCAAGCTCCCTGCTCTGCTCCCATACCCCATTCAATCCTCTAATTATGTGCAGTTGTTTCATGCTGTGTCTCACCGCACGCTCTCTGGGGGAAACCGCTGGGGCTTTGCCAGTTGATGAGGAGGGGGTGTGAAGGGGGAAGACTCTGCCACACGTGCCGATGCAGCCTGGGAAAACAAGGGATGCTGTGAGGTTGTTTGTCTGTGGGCTGTGGGGATACCGGGGCATGGCCCTGGGACCTTCTGGACAAGGCAGCAGAGCTTATAAGAGCAACAGCCCCAGAGGGGGAGTTACCTGTGGGAAGGAGGACGTAGCAACAGAAAGTGTGCAGAGACTTCCCCCATCCCTGGGTTCAGTCCCCGGTGTCCCCAAGCCCTCCCTGTGAAATGGAGCTCAGAAGCTGCAAGGCAAACATGAGAGAGCAGGAGGGACCACAGGGCTTGCCAGCCCCTGCCAATGCTGCCCTCCAGACAGTTCCTCTACAGCACTGCCAGCTTGGAGAAGGGAGCAGCTGCTGCCAGCATTCTGAGCCTCCTCTTGTTCCCCTGGCAAGCCCGCCCAGCTGCAGACTTGCTCCGGGGCAACATGAAAGCTGCCCGTGAAAGCTGCCCCTTCCACCTCTGTAAACCCCTGCAAAGATGCTGCTCCAGCATCATAAGAATTTTAGTTAATCCACTAATAGTATTGAATAAGTCGACCAAACAAGAAAAGAGACGAGAATAATCTCCGGTGCCTGGAGCTGCGTGGCTGTTTCATTAAAGCAGCTCAGTGAGCATCCTCAGAGCAGCAGCCTGCACCCATCACCCCTGGTGTTTCACACTCCCGAGACACTCTCAGCAGCTTTTCTGGCCCTTAGGAATGGTGACAGAGTGGTCTGGGGGAGGCCAGCCACAGCCAGTGCCCTGTGTCCCCTCCACACTGCAGGGTGAATGGGCACTGGGGGGACTGGAAGGGACCAGCACCCCCTGCTCATCCAGAGGCTGGACAGGCCCAGGGGGATCTGTGCAGATCCCTGTGGGCACAGGGTCCAATACCCCCAAGGCTGGCACCTGCAGTCAGTGCTGTTGGACTGGTAAGAGCTGGGCGCTGTTGCTGGTTACACTGGTCTCAGATAAGTTGCTCATGGGGACTGGAGATGCCCAGATTCAGGTTTTTGTGTGGGTCCACCAGGCGTGCAGGGCTGTTACCTTCCCTATGTATCTCTACTCATGTCTCTCCTTCTCCCTCCAATCCTCTGCCTTGCACTTCCCTTCCGGCTTATCCTGACCAGCACCAGTGATCCTGGGTCTCCTGGGTCCTTCTTCCCATGGAAGTGTGGCCCAGCTCTGCCCAGGAATGGCAGAGAGAGCAGGAATGTCTTCTCCCTTTACCCTCCCCAACCTGGTCCAAAGGTCCTCTACCCATACATTGCACCCCTGGGAACGGTGTTCAGACCCAGAAGCTTTCCCAGACACATCCACGTGGGTGAATTACCTGCCCCGTGCCACTCCTGTCATGTGAGCCCTTCCAGCCATCCACCGTGTCCCCAGCCTGCTCCCAAGCCCATCAGCAGGGAAGGGAGGCTGTGGCCAAGCCCGTGTGGTCCCAGCAGGCAGCACAGGCAGTTCACATCCACCTCCATCTGCCACGGCATCCGGAGGCACAGGCAGCCCCTGCACCACACACCTGGGCTCAGGGAGCCGGCCTGTGCCCTCCATCTGCTCCATCTGTGGGGAGCGGGGCCGGGCCACCAGTGCCCCTCCAGCAGCTCGGTTCAGCTCTGGACAGCCTTGGGTGGAGGCAGGGTCCTGGCAGTCCCTCGCCTTGGAGGTTTAGATGCTGAAAAGGCCCCTCTGTTACAGACCCAGTGCAGCAGGAGTTTGGGGTTCAGCCCCCACGAGAGCGAGGGGTCCCTTCCCCTGGGAGCCCAGTTTGGTGGGTGCTGATGGGGTGCTGGGGGCCATTGCCATGGGGCCCTTGCTGTGGAGTGGGGAATGCTGCCAGGAGCCAGAGGCTCCCCCTCCTTCCCAGCTCTGCTCTGCACGAGTTTGCTGTATTCTCTCTCACCTGATTAGCGGATTTGAAATACAGCCTTTGGCTTTGAGACCCAAAATAGATGTCAGGTTGTCTTTACTCCACTGAAGGCTCCTTAGTATGTAAATCCCTCCCCAACACGGTCGGTGCAGCGCCGTGCTTCCGAAGGGATGGCACCTCCGGGATCCCGGCTTTCCTGGGGATCCCCATCCCAGCTCCTGCTCGGCCCTGTCCTGCTGGGCAGGGGCTTCCCCAGGCCCTGCTTGCAAGCCGTGGTGCAGTGGGGTGCTGGCACAGCCCCTGCGACAGGCACGTGTCAGGGATGGTGCTTTGCATCCCTCCTCCACTCCCCCCTTCTCCCCCCGTGCTACATGGGACCCGGCAGGTTTCCAGGGAGGCACTGGGGCCAGCGGGCAGTGACATTTGTTTTGTCACTTACGCTGTCGTCACCAAAAAAACCTAAGAAATAGCTGCCTCTAGGGGAGAGCTGGGCCCGGTGACATTCGCTTCATCTTACAGCAACTAAAGCATCCGGCAGCATCCCCAGGAACCGTGCGCTCCGTGCCGATGTCAACGAGCTCCGTGCTGCCAGCAGAGCGGCCTCCCAGCCCATCCCAGTGCTGGGGACCAGCTGGGCCCAGGCAGGACCTCTCCAGGGGTCAGGGACACCCCCTGCTACAAGAGCCCCCCAGGAGCTGTGGGCTCTGCGGAGAGCCGGGAGCGGATGTTCGTTTAGTGACATTAATTGCTTGGTACTTTTGCAGTGTTCCCTACCTTGTAAAGACTGAGTCAAAAACCAGCGCCTGAGGAACTGCCTCTATTAAACTGATGTTCATTAGAGCTGACTTGGCGCTACCTCATTAGGCTGCTGTAATTGAAGGAGTTAATTGATTATCAATAGTTTGAGTTCCCTCTCCTCATGCCCGCAAGGCCCTACCGGGTGTTCTTCGGGGGGCCAGCATTCATCATGTGGCTCGGACGTGCCTCACTGCTGGCAGTCACAGCTTGGGTTGCTCCGTGCGTCCCCGTCTCCGTGCCGTGCCCGTCGTGATGCCGGCGCTGCCGGCAGCATTTTCCGCGTGGGTCCTTTGCGTTCAGCTTATTCACCCAGATTTGGCACTCGCTCGAAACTGTCTAAAATACTTCTGATGGCTCCCTTTTCCATGGCTGTTCTTTAATGCATATGTATTCTATTTGGAGAGGCTGCGTGTGGGGGTTCGGTGACTCTCTCCTGAGTGTGAAAGCAAAAGCAGAGCCTCCGAAGCAACTGCTCCCTGAGCAGCTCCGTCCCGCAGTGCAGGGGTGGAGGGCACAGCCTTGGGGGGGCCCAGCTGCCCGGCGGGGGCTGCGTGGCCGTGCTCACACGCTGGTTTTCCTGAGCTTGGACTGACTCCCTCGCGCAGACACGTGCTGCTGACTCAGTCACACCTCTGCTGTTTTTAGAGGCAGCCTTCTAACACCCTGCCTCGTTCAGCAGAAACCAGGGAGATGCTGTGCTTCCCCCAGCCAGCCTGAAAACACATCCCCTGCACTCAGTTGCAGCTCTTGGGCTGCTCATCCTGGCCCTGGGCTGCTGGAAATGGGACAGGCGTGGGTTTTGGGGTGAGAGGACGCCCCTGGCAGAGACAGGTCTTTGCTCAGCCCTCCTGCCGTAGAGATCTCTGCCTTCTGCCCTGTCCTGCCCTCAAGTTCACCCTCATGTAGCCCTCCTGCCAGGAGCAGAGTGCCCAGAGCATCCTCAGGCACCCCCAGGAGCTGATGGTCCATTGCTGCACCCAGAAGACCACGGGTGACATGAAAGTGGGGATGCTGCAGCAGGCAAGCTGGGAATGGGAAAAAGGATCTCTCTATACCTGCATCCTCCCACCTCCACGAGGGCACAAGCAGGACTCAGAAAGCCGGAGGGTAGGGGTGCCACGGGCCATCTATCTGCTGCCAGACTTTTTTTTAGGCAAATGCCACTCCCCTGCCCCAGCTCAGGGTCTGTGCTGCATCGCAGGTGACAGCACAGACAACGAGGTGGGAGGTAGACAAGCCAGGAGGAAACTGTTGCTCCCCAACTTCGTTAGCTTTAACTAACGAGCTGTTTATAGGAGTGACATGACACCTGCTTTCCTCTTTATAAATTCAATAATTTATGAAAGGTATTAAAGGCAAAACAGCCTCCCGGATAAAGCCTGTGATGCGTGTACGCTGGGTATTAGCCAGACGGGACAATGAGCTACACTTGAATAACACACGAAGATATTTACCCTCTCCCTCTATAAATTATTAAGGGGCTTTTTTGCACATAATTACATGAGCTTTTATGTTTCTCACTCCCTGCTTTTAATCCTTTTTGGAATGGTGCCAGCCACTTATAACAGGAGCTGAGCAAACAGCAAACGCTGTGGCTGGGTTTGGGGTTGGGTTTGGGGTCGCTGCAGATGATGCAGATGCAGGAAAGGGCACGGGCGCGAGCCCATCCCGCTGGGCACGTGGCACAAAGCCGCAGGGAGGGACACCAAACGGGTGTGGGGCTGGGATGGGGCTTGGCCCCAGCATGAGGTGCTTTTCCTCCGGTGTGGGTTCGGGGAAGTGGCTGTGGGAAAGAGCAAAGCAGGCTCCAGTGTTTTAAACGCCCTCCAACTGTGCATGTAAATCAATTATATGCAGATGTAATTGGGCATGCAAATGTCACTGGGAGGCTGTTTACATGTGCGGTGTACATTAGGGGAGCACGTATGTGTGCAAAGGAACACTGAGGATATTAGTAATAATTACACCCTGAGAGTGTCCTGGTGCTGGGTCTGCTACATCTGCTTCTCCAGCTCTGGCCTTCGGGGAGCAGAGCTCCCTCCCTACCCTGCCCCGTGCCAGACACCCCCTTCCCTGACTGATGTGTTTGCTCCCTGGCCGGTGCCCAGCAGTGCAGCTCAGCTCCCTGCCCTGCTCCCCAGCATCGCCTCTCCCCGTGCCGCTTGCCGGTACGGCTGCAGCCCCAGGTGAGCCGTGCCCATCTCGGCCTGCCACACCAGGCAGGGGCCAAACTTCTTTTAAACATTAAGGTGAGGAGCCCATTTCATCCCCTCCAGGCACCCTGACCCCTTTCTCTTAGCTGGCAAGCATTTGTGAGTCAGCCCCAGCGGGATGGCTCCCACATCACCTTCCTGTCCTCCATGCCCAGCACAGCCTTTGCTTTTTCAGTGTGGGCAATTGACAGGACTCTCCTGTCCTCCATACTCCCAGCTCTCTCCGAGCCCTCTCTCCTTTGTGCCAAATTCTTTAATCATTGCTCTTTGTCCTGTTGTGCAGCTCCTATTCTTACACCAAGCTGTTAAAAAGCTGTCACTGTCATAAATTCCTTGTCCCAGAAATTATCTTTCATCTCCTGAACGTGGGCTACAATAGACACTGAGGTGCTTGATATTATTAATACCTTCTATATATGTGTCAATGAGCTTAAGAACTTAATGGAGCCTTTTCCCTCAGCCCTTCACGCCGCGTGTTTGGGCTGCTTGACAGAGCAGTCAAGCTATCAGTGCTTGACTCAGGCTGACATGAGGACATGTGGCCTCTCTCCATTCCAGAACGCTGCGTAGAAAGGCCTAATTTCCACACTCAGAATTCAAATGGGTCGGGGTGGTGACAGTGCCCTGGCAGAGAGGTGGGTGAGCTGAGCTGGGCCAGACCCCGTGTACCAGCAGCTTATCCCAATCTTCAGTAGCACTTGCTTGAGGGGGCCTACAGAAAGGCTTTTTTCTGCTCTTTATCCCTGTTCTCCAGAGCTTCATGGAGGTCATGTCGTGATTTGAGATGTGCAAGGCATGAGCACAGCATCTCCTACCTCTCACCTCACTTCCACTTGGACAGAGAGCTGGAGATGGGTCCAGCCACGCACCCGCAGCCTTCAGCGAGCGAGGCTGTGGTAGGGGGATAGTGGAGGGATCCCCTCCGTGGCCTCACAGCCCCAGCCCGTGTCCAGGGTGACGTTCTGTAGCTCCTGCCACTGCTGTCCCAAGTGAATGGCTGATGGTCGAAGAATTTTTTGATCATTCTGGTCCAAATCAATAAGCTGACCAGAGCAGGGAGCAGTACAAGACAGCACAGAAAGCATTATGATAATACTTGATAAGGATCCTCAGTTTCACTGAGGAGCAGCCCTACAATGCGGAATTTGGATTCCCTCCAGCTGATAATGAGAAGCCACTGGACTGACTCAGCCTGCTGTGAGGAGGCATCAGCACACATCCAGATGGCCGTGGGGATGGGGGAGCAGGAATATCCTGCCTTGCCTCTTCGTCCCACTCCCCCCACACACCCTGAAATGTCACCACCTCCAAGGGAGAACGTGATCTGGGAGCACGTTTCTCCCTGACTGCATCCGCAGGGGCCCCGTGGAACAGCCATCCTCAGGAACAAGAGTTCCTCAGGAGCAGGTCCTGCTGCCAGCAGCGCTGAGGGCAGGGGAGGTCCGTGTCCGTGTGTCGTGCAAGGCATGTGCATGTCTCCATCAGGGTGGCCTTTCCCTCCCTGTCCCAAGCAGCCAGGAGTTTACGGTGCCTTCTCCAGGGGCTGGTTAGGACTGGGCAGGATCAAGGAGCTGGTTGCTGGTGGAGCCCAGGTCCCATGCGAGGTACCCTCCTCTCCGGATGTGCAGGGGCAGAGCCGGCGCAGACCCTCCCCCTGTTCCTGCTGCCAAAGGGAGGAGGCTGGAGGGGCAGACAGCCGATCTGGCGTTCCCAGAGCCAGTGCTGGCAGTACTTCAAGGTGTGGTACATCTTATCTCTGCTTGGCATTTGCATGGATTTTCTCAGCTCAGCTTGTTGCGACAAAAGTGTGAAAATCTGAAAGAAAAGGAATGATAATAATAATGGGAGTAATTAAAATCGACCTCCCTCCTGCCAGCTCGGCCCTTTCTAGACCGATTGTGGGATTCCTGGACATGTGCACTGAAACCAAAGGAGACGAGAATGTCCCAAGTCTCTCCCTTGAGGGGCAGGTCCGTTCCCCACTGCCCAGGTCCCTCGTGCGGTGTGCAGGTGCCGCCTCTCCGGGAGGGAGCTGAGAGCAGAGAGAAACTCCTGCCTCCTGCCAACAGAAGGGAACCATCTGCCACAGCCCGTTATCATCTGAGGATGGCAGTGGCAAAGAGCTGGAGCATCTGTCTGAGGGACGAGCCCCCGCAGATGGACACCCAAATGTTCTTGCCGTTCCCTGCAGGTTTTAAAGAGGAACATGTTCAACGAGGGCGTGTGAGCCGAGCTGCTCTGCAGCGTCCCGGGGCTGCACGGAGGTCAGCGCAGGATAGTGGCACCTGGAGGGCTGGGGCACTTTGGGTTGCTCCGTGCTGCAAGAAGGAAGTTGACCGAGTTGAGGGGGGTTGACCCATAACAGCTGGAGTTGTGGGAGTTGGTCTCTACAGCACAGGGGAGGCCAGTAAAGGTGATGGGAGAGGGGAAAAAGGCGTGTTTGCTGCAAAGCTGTCAGCTGCACATAGCTACGGGCTGTTAGCGGGGACAGGAGGGGATGGTACTTCCAGTGAGGTTTGGTTGTGTGCTTCTGGCTGTCCTCAGCACACTGTCACCCATGCTGCAACACCTCAGGGACATTAACAGTAAGCTCACCGGTCACGACGGGTCAGTAAGTGCAGAAACATGGGAGCCTTTGGGGCTTCCGAGCAGGGACCAATGCAGTTCCTCTGGCAGAGATCAGCAGGGTTCATTGCTGCCAGGATCTGCCTTTGTCCAAAGTGTCCTGGAGACTGTTGGGGTGAGGAAGTGTTGCCCATGAGGTGGGGTGAGAGTTAAAAGAGGGAAGAACTCAAATGGCAGCGCTGCTCCTTGGGCAGGTTGGTTGTACCGGCTCCTCTCACACCCTGGCACTGTGGGCGAGGGCCTTGGTGCTCTAGCTGAGAGAGCAGCTTTTAGGTGATGTTTTTTTCTCTCTGCACTCTCCATCCTTCCCATCGCCTCTCCCCACTGCTGGCCAAAATGCACAGCGTAGCTGTCAGAGCAAACCAGGGCTGTGCCCCGCTGCCATGCCTGGGGCACCCGTGCTGCCCTCACCTCTCCTGCCACCCCCGGTCCCTCCACCCAGGTCCAAAATCATGGAGCCATAGAATGGTTTGCATTGGAAGAGATCTCAAAGATCCTCTAGTTCCAAACTCCTGCCACGAGCAGGGACACCTTCCACTTAGACCAGGCTGCTCAGGGCCTCATCTAAGCTGGCCTTGGACACTTCCAGGGAAGGGAATCACATGCCGAGGGTACACAAAAGGCAGGGTTTGCACCGGACTGTTCTATAGCAGAGGTGTGCACGGATGCCCAAAAGCTCATCCCTGCTCCTGCACGCCCAGTCCCCCATCCTCTGCCGCTCGCCTCGCTCCCAGGGTGGGGATGGCCGTCGGAGCCGAGGTGGGAAAGACGGTCTTGGAAGGCCCCCTGCTTCCAGGCGGTGCATAGCATCACTCTCACACGCCACCAGTGCTGCGTGCATGGCGTACTTGCCGTGTCTTTGTGGAAGGGCTGAGGTGAAATTTCCCCCCTCACACACCAACAATGCCGGGAATTATTCCCGAGTGTTACTATTGAATACGCGGTGCCCTGCACTTTAGTGGGGCTTTAGCGGGGGGCGGGAGCATTAGAAACGGCATTCAGAGCTCTTAGCCTGTCTTTTGTCCTCTGTTTGTTTTCTGGCTGCATTCAGATTGCCGGCTTTGTCTGTGTTTGTGAAGTGCTATTAACATCGATGGCATTGCTGCCATGGCCATAACAATAAGAGGCATCGATCCGCACCGAGTAAAGGTCTGAGGACCACTGAGAGGGGCCAGGCTGAGTTCCCTTGATGGCAGGAGGAGAGCTCGTGCCCGCACATACGCGCTGTCACCCCGCCGTGTTTCTTGCCACGAGGATCCTGTGCCCAGGCGCACGCAGGGATACGCACCTGATGGGTACCCACTCTCCCAGCCGAGCCGGCTTCTGTGCCTGTGGGAGCCGAGGAGTGGGCAGGAGCGGGAGCAGAGAGCTGGAGTGATTCAGCCCTCAGCTGGCGAGTTCACCGTGCCCACCCTTTGTTTATTCCCGCTCTGCTCAGAAGCTCGACTGTGCCAAGCAGGAGGATAACGGGGCTCCGGGGAGGCAGCAGCCTCTGCCTGAGTGCCAGGAGGGGCTCGAGCTGCCCGGGGCTTGCTCGTAGCCCACTGCAGGGACATGAGCTCGGGATGGCCTCTCCTGTGCTCCGGGGCAGGCTGGGGGGAGGCCATCGCGCAGGAGAGGCCTGGGGCCAGCTCAAAAGCTCCCATTTGCCGAAAGAGCCGTTCAAGGGAAGGCTCATGGGACCCAATGAAGGGACTCGTGGTCCCAGCCCGTGCTACTGCAGAGGGCCCTGGTGCCCCTGCCTTGGGTCCACCTTGGCCGGCAGCCAGGGACAGCAGGGTAGAAGCAGGACAGAGCAGGAAGCACCCCAGGAGAGCCCAGCCGAGAGGAAGCAGCAGGGGAAAGTCCACATGACAAGCAAACTTTGTGTCCATTACTGCTGGAGAAATCGGCCTCAGCTGCGAGAGCCAGCGCTGGGCAAATCTAATGCTGCTCGATAAAGAGTGTCCATTATGGAAGGGATGAAGGGGTGGGCAGTGCTCGGGAAGTCGCGCACTCAGTCCTGAATGAAAGGCCACCAGCTCAGCATGCGCCGGAGCCTCCGAGGGGGCCTTTGGGATGACCAGGTCCCCGGCCTGTCCTCGGAGGCGTCCCCTCACCGCTTGCAGCCCTTTCCCTCTTATGTGCCGGGGTGGGGGGGACAGTGTAAAGAGGCGCAAAACGCTGTGCTGAGGTAGCTGCTGTAGGACGGACCTTCCGGAATCCCCAGGGTAGCCCGGCATCGTCCCTCGGCGGACGCGGGCAGGGCTGGGCACCGACGCGACGGTGACGGGCAGAGCTCCGCTGGTCCGTCCTCTGCTGGCAGCGAGGCTGCACCGGCGGCGGAGCGGGGGCCCCCATCCACCGAGCGGCCCCAGTTCGCGGGGGAGCCATCGCCGCTCCCCCCGCCCGCAGCCCCGGGGACCCGCACCCCCCGCGCGGAGCGGG